>RCUC01169764.1:0-46131 GCA_003697995.1 Taxidea taxus jeffersonii
TCCTTTCCTTAGACTTTGATTAGATTAAGCTCGGTGAAACAGCCTAATGTTTTGAGATGCCATACTTCAACGATACCACCCTACAGTGTTAGAGTACCTTACTCTCAAAGAATTAGTTTGGACTTTTAATTAATTAAGATATATTATTCCCACAGCAATGTAGGTATTGCCACACAAAAGCTAGAGAATACTGAGAGTTCATTCATAGGAGGAGTAAATATGGGTCACCAGCTTAAAGAATTAATGAAAACTCTACTAGAAGCATCAGAGGAAAGCACTATGTTGACATGAAAACCAAAGTGAGAGAAGATATTAAAGAAATAATTGTAGGTATAGGAGAAGATAGAAAAATAAAATAACTGCAAAATAAAATTCATTTGGTTGGAGGTAGTATTTCTGGCTTTATGTATAATTCCATATAGAGATTTCATAATTTTATAGACTCAAGTGTTATCTTCCTAATATAAATTCCTTTGTTTAGGCTGATTTTCAACTGCTTGAGCAGCATTTTTCCAGAAAACAAAAATCTGTCTCTTAAAAATTCTACTTTAAGGATCCTGCTCAGATATCTCATTCTCATCCCTAAATAACCCAACTAATGTGGGTCTCTGCCAATGCTTAGGGTCCTGTAATACTTAACTTTCACTGAGTTCCTGGCATCCTCTAAATGTTACATTTTTCTTTTCACACTAATTTACATAAAATATTTTATTATTTACATAAAATATATTTATGTTTATATAAAATATATTATATAAAATATAATTTTTCTTTTCTTCAGTATAGAAAGAGACCCAAAAAAGTCTTCATCCAATTCAAAGAATGTTAGTAATTTGTGCAAACTGTGTTAGTAAAAACATTCTAAACTTATCTACAATATGGTCCCCTGTTATCTTTTTTTTTTTTTTTCCCCTGTTATCTTTTGATGAGTCCTGAATTTCTAGGGAACTTAGTTACTGAAAGCTCTAGAGGCCGTAATATTTCCCCCTATACCCACTGTTTAATCCTGCCTTGCAGGAAATTTCAAGCATTGCACAGCTCCTAAATGTTCTGTTTGTCTTTCAATGCTTGGAGCATTACTTGCAAATAAAACTTCTCTCATGGCTGTTTTCTTTATTCCTAGTCTAATCAAAGAAAAGCCTCACATTCATTTAACGCATAGGGTCTCACACAAACAAGACACACAAATCTCTATTTTAAAAAAATGTGAAGGGTCACATCATGAGAAGGAATATTTTAATTGTGTTTGAAGCATTCATTTTGGATATCTGTATACTCCCCAGTAGACATAATTTATCTGTTGGTTTTCAGTTCAGAGCATCTACAACCAGAGTTGAGTTTTGCTCATAATTAAATTCTTATAGATTCCAAGTTCTCTCTCAATTTTAATTTCAAAATTTAAATTGGTTTCATATTAATACACAGTGGGGGAGCACTCATTTATCTGGTCCACTCTCTCAAGGACTTTAGGGATGAAGTGTGCTAGAAGAGGCCAGTGGCCAGTGAAATAATCAGCATCCACAGGCTCAACATTATTGCTGAAGTCCAGCTGAGACTAGTAGTCTTCAAAGTATCCGTATAATTACAGTAAGCAGATTTTCTCTGAAGTAGCCATCTGTTTCTTTTTTGGACCATTTGTATTTTCTTCCTGAATATTTATTAATGAGTCTACACCATATTTCCAAGGAAAATCTCTATGGACTTTTGAGTAGAAAAATTGCAAGAACTAATTCAATACTGTTACTATGGCTTTCAAGTATTCCTTACAAATCCTTTAAAAAGAGGCAAATGAAGCACGTGATTTAATTACCATATTACATTAAAAATTCATCATTTGAAATCTGCCTAATAGATTATTATATGCCATGTACAGCTTTGCTCTTAGAACTCACTTGACCTCAGGCACGCTAATTGCAATCCTAAAATAACTTCTATTTTGTTTTGTTTGGGTTTGGTTTATTTTTTATAAGTTACCATTTATGTTGGCTAAAGTTCTGTTCAAAAATTACAAAGAATTTTTTAAATTCTATGAAGTCATGTTTCAGCATTATTTATGTCACATGCCAAATCTGAAGTGATACAAAATGCTGGGTTCCTTTAAGTGTCATTTCTACCATTATCCCCAACCACATCTGAATGTTGCCTATAAGATTTATGCTACTTGTAGAACTGAGCTGTTAGCAAAGCAATTCCACACTCACACACTCCCAGTTTTAGTGTCCTTCCACCTTTTGCAAACTCGTCCTCAAGAAATCATCCTGACAATACAATTAATTAAGGGTTTTCTTGATGACCCAAATTATCAAACAACACAATGTTAATAGTAGACTCTGTTGGCGAGTTTCTCTCTTCTTTGCCCTACTGTTCATAGTACTAACAATTTCATATTGCATTTTTTTTCTTTGCATGTCTGACACCCATGTCAGACTAAAAAATAATTGAGTTTGGGGACTACATTATAAGGAGCACTGCTCCTATTACATAGTGAGTGTTTTAAAAATCTGTAAAATAAGTAATACAGTATTTGCAGTACTAGAGGTCTAATGGAGGTCAATAGATTTCTAAAACCCCATTCAGTTTATAAGAAATTTGAATTAGGCTATATATTTGCAGTATAATAATGAATGCAATTAATGACAAAAAATCAATCAAAATTTTTCTCCCTTCAAATAGAACAAGAGAAGTAATTAATTTATAAAGTGGTAAGGAAAACAAAGATATGAACTATTTAAGATTTAACAGATCTGGCATCCTAGAACAAGAGCATCACAAAACAGCTTCTGAGTGTAAAGAGACAAATAGCAGCTAGGTGTTCTATGTAATAGAGGCTTTAAAGTCAAGCTGGGGACATATGGTGAGATGAGTAAAAAATATTTTTCAACCAATTTTTAAAAAACATAATAATTATTACTTTTTCATGAAAAAAAGCCTCAGGATAATATGAGCTGAGGTCCAGGTGTATTTGTTTTACTTGAGCTCTGTGTTTTCGTCATTAGTGTCATTTTCTTCAGTAACAATAATGTTCTCCTCATATTCTGCCGTCTTGCATATTTCCGTTCACTTTCAGAGGATGCATTTAGGACTAGCAATCAGGGCAATTTTGAGGTTAAATTATATTTGGATTTCCATAAATCAAAATACAGCACCCCACCCACTCACCCACACAAATCTGGCCTCTATTTTTTTAAGAAATCATACTATTTTAAAATAATAAAAAGAAGTCTACTTTTTATACTGTATCAAATACTATTAATTTAATGCCATCTTGTGTTTACGTACATACACAGACTGCATTCTAGCATTAGAATATTCTCTCTTTTTCAGGTTATTCATTTCTAAGACATATTAATTGATTGTTTTATATTTGCCTTAGTCTTTCTATGGAGTCAGAACTGTTGCAAAGCCCAGTAGAACAACATTGAGCTCACAAAAGGGAAGACTATCTTTAAATTATTGTAATTGAATCATTTTGCAGAAGAAACAAAATTCAACCTGGTAATTTTCTCATTAGATAATATTAACGAATTATTTTTTTAATAATTATTTTCTTAGTTGTTAATTACTTGAAATTACAACAAACTCTCTTTATAAGCAAGAATAAATGGATTTTTGTTGTGTCTTGATGGCTAAATCAAGTTATCTTGATGTTTAACTTGGTATTACTGGACAGGTAGGCAGGGCAGTAGAAAACATAAAAATAGAGTAGTTTGACTGATGTCATAGTAGATGTCATTGTGATTCAAACCCATGAAACTTATAAAACTACAGAAATTTTTCCATGCTTTTTTAAAATTTGGCATAAGACAAATTAAAATATAATTTCTCTTCCCTTTAACAAGTCACATATCTTGAGTCTTCCTTATGTTCTATATGTTTTATATAATCATTATGTATCAAAACTACAACCTCATTTATTAAATGCTTGCAGAGATTTTGATAAATGCTATACATGTAATAGCTAAAAATAAACAAGTCTTGTTTAATCTACTGAAACTCTAAATGAAGCTTGAATAAGGTTGTGTCATTTGAAGCAGAAAGAGATTGTCAAATTGATAAATTTCCAGTAAGCCTCAGTAAATTCAGTAAATAGTTTTGTTGTTGTTGTTGTTGTTGTTTTTAAAGCCATCAAGTTCATGTTTGGTAACCCTATTTAGAAACACTATTAAATGGGTTTCTCAGCAGATTGAAACACTGCGAAATCTTGGCATATGGCAAGTTAAGCACTTATATTCAAAACTGTACGCACTCTATAAGGGGGGAAAGATGCATAGTATATTGGACTGAGAATGAAGTTAAGAAACCAAAGAAACAGGTATTTGGATTATTGATGTAGGAAACAGGCAGAACAGAAGTAAATAAAATTCTATCTCCCTATAACCTGAGGCCCATCAATCCTTGAGATAGGCAGATTATAACATTACTGTAGGGTACAGAGAGTCTTCTTTAACATATGAAAGTCCTTTGGAATTTCCCTTATCTTTACTTCTCCCAACCCTGAGGTGTAAAATCACTTGCTCCTCATAATTCCCAGTAGCATGGAGCAGCAGGCAGCAGTGGCCCCAGCCCTTGCTGCCCACCAGTCCTGTCCTGTGCTTTAATATAACCAGCATTTCTCACCCAAGACATCTCAAGATTTCTTTCTTGGCCACTGGCTTCAGACCCCACCAAACCTCACCTATATTCAAAAACCACATCAGATACCAACCCCATTTATTACTTTTGTAGTTCTAGAGAAGATAAGCTGTGAGCTCACTTTCTTTGTCTCTCCAGTGAGACTGAAGAAATGTTCCAAATTAAAGAGACCAAAGAGTCATATCAACTGAATGCAGTGTGTGACCCAGGATTTTTTTTTTTCCCTACGAGGACATTATTAGAATAATTGGCAAATCCTGAATGAAGTCTGTGGTTTTGATAATCATGTATGTATTACTCTTAATTTCCTGATTTTGACAGTTAACTATGTATAAATAAGAGAATGCCCTTGTTTTATAGGAAATACACTGAAGTATTTGGAGGTAAATATTGTTATGCTTCCTATTTACTCTCCAATAGTTTAGAAAAATTAGAAAGAAAGAGGGAAAATGATAAAACAACTATGGCAAATGGGTAATATTGGGGAACAAGGGTGAGGGATGTATGGGAATTCTTTGTTCAATGTACGTTTCTATAAATCTCTAATTATATCAAAATAAAAAAAAATTTTAAAGTTATGAACAAGAATATCGTTCCCTATGAAGAAATTTAATTTGATGTACGAAACATACTAGTTACTTAATATCTGTTATTATGGGTACTCAACCAAATCAGAATTACAGCAAGACTGAAATTTATGTGTGAAATAGTCTAGAATAAAATATGTGGTCTTTTATGGTACAGGAAATATTTTTAAAAATAAAATCTAATTTTATATAATCCTTATGATTGCATGTAAATGATTTATTTGCACATCGTATAATTTAATGTTACTAATGGTGTGTTTATAAACTTGCATTTATCAAGAGCATTTCCCATGACGAAAAGGCACTTGTAGCCAGAGGGGCATTCGACTTCTGCTATTGCTCTGGCACTTCCCACTCTCTTTCAGCAAACCCTTCCAATGGACTAGGATTGAAAAGATAGGGCTCTCTGTGTGCCAAGCAAAGGGATCAAAGCTCCATTCAGTGTTGTGGTCAGGAGGTCTTCTTTGGGCTCTCTCTTCTATCAAGATAGAAGGCTTCAGAAGTAAACCTTGTTTCCCCACTCTTTTGCTGCTTTACTTCTTGTACTCACTTCTCACTGATACTGGTGTGTAAGTGGGAGTGTCTCTGGGAGGAAAAGAGGCCACTTTGTCTAATTGGGTTGTAGGTCAAAGGCTGCCAATAGTATAGGCATTCAGACTTAAGGCCAATGTTCCTGCGGACAACTGAACTTCTGCATGTTTAGATTTTCTCAGGATCTGTCAGAAGAGTTTTCTGTAAGGGGATAGAAGATGAGGATTGAGAAATTGTGGCTTCCCAACTCGTATTATCCTCCAGTTCTAACATAACACACAACACTGTAACAAGAAGCACTTCTGAGAAAGCTCTAATTCCCTGAAGGGTCTTCCTGTAATGTATGCACAAGGGTATTTAAGATGCCTAAATTAATGCTGCTATGTTCAATTTATGTAGTCTAGTGAAATCAAATTTAAGCCATAATCAATAGTGACATTGTGGGAGAGGAGAGAGAGAAAGAGTTAAGCTAGTGCTGTCTCATTCGAAAGGGATGATGTGGGAACATTTAATCATAACTGGAATATTATCATACAAATGTGCAGATTACAGCCAAACTTTATGAAGGATGATGAATCAGGACCAGTCTAATGATCCTATAATCTGGCAGAATTCCTCTTGCAAACATTCTTCATCTTAAAGTGATGAAGGATTTCCACTGGAATAATAACTAATGGGTGTTAAGTTCTATATGTCAGGTAAAAAAGAAATCTATTATAATTTATTTGCAATTAAAATAGCAAAACAGTCAATTTTGCATCCTACAGACAGGCAAAAAACAACTTTCAGCCCACATCCTGGGCAGAAGATTAGTGAGCATCCTAACCAAGAAGATGCCTGGGCACAGATTCCAGGAGGCACAATGCTTCAATTGGTAGGATTTCCTCATTTCCTCCTTCATTTCTGTTTGCTTTCTTCCACATCTTCTTCCAAGATAATAATAATAATAAGAAGAAGAAGAAGAAAGGAGACAGAAATCATAGATGTTTTAAACCTTCTAAAGAAGTTCCTGTAGGTACTTTAATGACTACTGTAGAAATAAAAATATCCTTGCTCAGTCCTCACAATAGGGGAATACATACCTAAAGGACATATTGTCCTTTATGCTTGAGTACCTTGAACCCATTTGAATATCAAGAGCATGAAATTTGTAAAGGCAATATTATTTTATTGGAATTAAACATACATTACTTAAATAAAATGGTTCAGAGATTATCTGTAAAATATGGTGCTTAGAATGTTTATTTGAAACTCTGCCAATTATATCAAACAGTTCAAATATTACTTTGTATGGAAAGCTCAAAAATGCTAGCCTTCATTCTGCTTCCTTTGAGAAGAGAAATATTTTAAAAGAGAAAATTCATACAGATTTTAAAATTGATTTTAAAATGTTTCTTTTCTTTTTTTTTTAAGATTTTATTTATTTATTTGACAGACAGAGATCACAAGTAGGCAGAGAGGCAGGCAGAGACGGTGGCGGGGGAAGTAGGTCCCTGCTGAGCAGAGAGCCCTATGCAGGGCTTGATCCCAAAACACTGAGATCATGACCCAAGCCAAAGGCAGAGGCTTAACCCACTGAGCCACCCAGGTGCCCCATTTTTTTTTAAGATTTATTTATTTATTTATTTAAAAGAGAGAGAAAGAGAGAGCAGGAGAAGTGGAGGTTTGGAAGGAGAAGCAGACTCCCCACCAAGCAGGGACCCCCATGTGGGACTCAATTCTGGAGCTCCAGGATCATGACCTGAGCCGAAGGCAGTTGCTTAACCAACTGAGCCAACCAGGCATCCTGATTTAAAAATGTTTCTTATGATAATGTATTTTCTAAACAAATACATGTATTAATTAACGGTGTGTATGTGAGAGAGAGAGAGAGAGAGAGAGAGAGAAAGAGGGAGAGAAGTAGTGAGAGAGAGCGAGAGGAAGAGAGAGAGATTTGGGAGTGAAAACTGTTTTATTTGATGTCCTCTCCATGATTAATACTATTTTGGCATCTCTCCCTCTCTCTCCCTCTCTCTGTCTCTCTCTCTCTCTCTCAGACACACACACACACACACACACACACACACACACACACACGAGAAAATCTGGCACAGGTGACACATATATATGCAAGAATATTTCAGTAGTGAAAATGTATGAATATAATAATCAGTTAGCAAGCATGCACCTACCTTCTGAACATGCCATACAAAAACTGCCTTTATATGAAAAGGTAACATGGCATTTTTAAAACAGAATGTGAGACTATGGTTAGAAAAGTTAAAGCTAAAAAGTTAGTAAGTTAACAAGACACAAACACTCCACAATACTGACAGATAAGGTAAAATTTTAACCCAAAAGTGCAGGAATCTAAAGTTGGTATTCTTTTTTATTAAAGTTGGTATTCTTCCCTTTTATGTTTGTTCAAAATTTTTCAACCTTTACAAAAAAGTAGAGAAAATCTCACAAATGAACTCCAGTGTGCCATCATTCAGTTTTAACAAGTATCCAGATTTCTGCCTCATTTATTCCATCTATCACTTGTTTTTATTTTTATTTCTTCTTTTTGCTAAAGTATTACAAAGCTAACTCCAGGCATCATGTCATTTCATGGGCAAATTGCATCTGGACTCCTCTTTTTCAAAAATATGGACTTATTTTACATAAGTCCATTTTATACCTCAAGCAAAACTGGCAATTATTTTTGGTATCACCAAATGTCCAGTTCATAGTCAAGTTTCTCTGATAGCTTCAGCTTTTAATTGGTTTGAAATAAGATCCATTCTATATACATTGCATTTGGTTGCTACGTCTCTTAAGATTATTTAATACAGAATGACCCCTCATTGTCTCATGTCATTAACTTGTTAGAGAAACACAATTAGCTATCCCCTAAAATGCCCCACATTCTGGATTTGTTTGGTTCCTTTTACTGTCATTTAAATTGTTTCTATATTCTCTCAGATTAGCTGTAAATCCAGCTAAATCCAGAGTTTTGATTTGATGGTAGTTCAACTATTTAGGCAAAAATACGTCATAGGTGGTCCTACGAGCTTCACATTGCATAGATCCAGCCCTACCAGACTAGAAAAAAAGATCTGAATCTAAAGTGATGCACTTTCCAATGCAACACATTATCTTACTTTATACTAGTTTATGAATTTTATTCCTGGGGTTAAGTGTTAACCTAAAAGGCCAAAATCTGAGATGTGCAATGGACAGATTTTTTTTCTTTTCTGGGAAAATAGTTATAAACCTTTGGTAAACGGAAGTTTAGTGTCAACCTGTATATTCTATCATTCCACCCAATAGTATACTCAAAAATAATCTGATATTCAATTGCCACAGAGCCCTGGCAGAGAGTCTCAATGATGAAGTCCCTCGAGGAGCCTTTGGCAGAATGACTTGGGTAGATACTACTCAGTGGGGAGACGTGAATGTGTCTGACACACACACCCTTGAGGTTGCAATACAAAATTATCAATTTTATTCCCAGGAAGCATTTGCCTCATTCAGATGGTTGGAGTAAGATTTTTTTTTAAAGAAATTAATCAAAGGGAAAAAAGCAAAAGATCAGCTTCTCAGACACACACATACAAACTAACACACACACATACACACACACACACACACACACACACACACACACATAAACACAAAGAGTTTTTGCCATCTAGGAAAAAAACAAGATGACTTTGAACAGGGTTTTAAGAATTTGCACTGGCGTTATCCTCAAGCCAAATGAGGTGACTCCAGCTGATGAAAGAAAGGCAAACAGAAGCGTGATACTTAGAAAAATACTCATAAGACTGAGAGAGATTTGTATAAGGAGAGCTTGAGGTCCATCCTTGAGTTGTTTGTTTTGATTGCTAACTTACTCTGCAGAAAGATGTCCTGCTCCTATCTTAGAACAGCCATCCAACAAGTAAGATACATTTTGTCACAATTCAGGAGTTAAAATGTATTGAGTGGCTCAGAAATATATTACATCTCAGCCTAGAAGAAAACGTTACAGAAGAAAGCCTTGTTCTTGGCATGCCCACTGCATTTTGGCTCACCTTTAGCAAAATGTTTGTTATTTCTGGTCTCATACATAACATTGATTTTACTTGGGTGAGTACATTGCTAAATGGGCTAAGCCTAAGTCATTGTAGGCACAGCTTCTTGTTGTTACTATTATTTATTTTTAGTAATAGGCAATAAAATTAGTTTGTGTTAAGGTTTCTTAATATAACCCCTGAAAACTAGTAATTCAACTGGAAAATTGCTGTATGTATGTGATCAAAACTGTGCTTCAAAAGACTGATCTAAATAATTTCCACTGATTTGAAAGCAAGAAAAAACAATTCCCTGTTCTTTGTACATTTGCTTTTAAAGTCTTTTTAAAGGGTATTGCTTAGTAAATTTTGATAATGTGCTTATAATATTCTTTGCTTGCCTTGAAAAGGTGCAAAGAAAGAAGAAATGTAGGTATCATTTGGCAAATAGTCCCAGTATCTCTTACCCAAATGACTCTCTGACGAGAAATGTAACAAAAGTTAGGTTAGTTATGCAAACCTTAACTTTTCAGGTTTCTTTTCTGTAAAATAGGCATAATATCCTTTAAGTTGGCAAAATTATTCATAAACATTTAATGAGGGGAACCTGGGAACCTCCAGCTCAGGTCATGATCCTGGGGTCCTGGGATTGAGCCCCGCATCGGGCTTTCTGCTCAGCAGTGAGCCTGCTCCCCCCTCCTCTCTCTGCTTGTCTCTCTGCTTACTTGTGATCTCTATCTGTCCAATAAATAAATAAAATCTTAAAAAAAATTAACAAGATAACAGTTTTTTAGAAGTGTTTGGTAGACTCGTGTTTCTTCTAGAAATGATCAAAATAGCAATTACATGACTTAAAGTTTAGTGATTGAATAGCTATTAAAGCAATATCTCCCCCGCCTCGGCACCACCCCACCCCCCACCCCCCCCACCCCCGCCCCCGTGACAAAGACTGGATCCCACCATATGCTCTAACTTAAGGACATTGATTTGGAGCAAAGTTCAAACACAGTGCCCAAAGGACTACTTGTCCACAACTGTATTTTGACCACATACTTTACCTTTTTTCTTTATTTATATTCACTACAAGCAATAAAATTAGAAAATTTCATTTAAAAACTGGAGATTTCTGCTTTTCTTTAGTAATCAGCAACTCTGGGATCCCTGACCTTGCATTCTTGGATGGCTGCCATCAGGTGGAGCTCAGAAGCTATAACCCGTTTGGCTGGGTACATGGCTTCAGTAGGCCACTGATTTCACCATTGCCAGTTTTCTCCACTGTGGCCTAATGCTAGATGCTACTTATGTTCATGCTTCTCCATTTTAACATAGTCCAATCCCATCAACTTTACAATCCTATAGATACCATATGGGTTTACCATCTCCACTTAGAACTCATATTTGTAGAAGGAAATCAACTAAGTTTAAAGAAACAGGTGTCAGAATACTTCTATAAGGAATAGGGCAAAAAATAGAAGGCATCATTATTAAAGACCAGAAACCAGAACCTACAAGAACTGTCACACGTTCAACAAGTTATTGTCACTAATTGCTTGGTGCTATTAGAAACAAACTAGGTCTCTGATCTATACCGCTATCTTGAATATTGCAAAATGCATCTTTTACCTACTTTTTTTTTGCTAGCTATATGATCTTGGCATTATTTAAGCCATCCAAACTTCACTTTCCACTTCTATAAAATGGAAAAAGTAACTGTATTTATTTCATAAGCTTAAGTGAGTATTTAAAAAGTTAATACATGTTAACTGCTTAAAATCATGTTTGCTAGAACAACACTTAATGTTGTTTATTGTTATTTATTGTTATTTTCACTACAAGTATTCTGATAACCCACTCATCCATTGTTTAGATAATCATCATGTCAATGTCTTATATTCTCAAATGACTCAAACAAATGGGAAATTTCCTTGTGCATATCTAGGTCAACCAGCCTATGAGAAAGTAGACAATATTAAATATCAGGGCAAATATTAAATATTAACATAATTACTATTGATATTAAATATCTAATATTAAGTATTAGACCAAAAATTGAAAACATTAAATATTAGAACAATGGTTCTCAACTCTGGGTGATTTTGTTCCCCATGAGACATTTGGTAATATCTGTAGATGGTTTTGATTATTGAGACTGGGCTGAATGCTATTGTCATCTAGTGGATCCAAGAGAAGGCTGCCGCTAAACATCCTTTAATGTATAGTCCTGTCCCCTACTATAAAAAGATATCTGGTCCAAAATATTAGTATTGTGGGACTTGAGAAACCCTGTACTATAGACATTTACTAACATAAACTGAAGAATTACTGTTATGAAAGTAAGAAAAAAGATAATCAGGAAAGGAGGGCACGTCAAGAGAAAGGACAGATAAGAGCCACATAATTGTTTTCATTTCATTTAACCATATACTTGTCAAAGTTTTCGTTGTCAGATGAATTAAGTGCTTTTCTCTGAACTACAGAAGTTTGACTTTCAAAAGAAAGCTTTTAGGATCAGGATAAATCTATCATCTTAATGCCCAGGACTAAGCTGTTGAAGCCAAAATAAATGAATTCCCCCAGTGGATCACTAGCCACGTGTGTGAGTCTGCTCCTAAAGTTAATACATGTAGTGTCATGGCTTGAAACTACTTTTCATACTTTTTCTCTGGGATAGATAATACACCAAGCTTTTAAAGGTCCCTAGACATCTATAAAACCAGTTTTTGTTATAAGGCTGTCATCTGTTAGCATTAACTATTTACATAAAGACTAAATTGATTGTCAAATTTGCAATGTGAGCACCTGGATAAAGACTTCATTTTTTCCCCCAACTCTTTGTCTCACCTTGTCAAATAGCAAACTAAAAGTAGTGGATGGTTTTCATGACAGTGGAAGCATCTATGAAAACCACCCATCCATTTCCCTCCAGTATGCTACTGCTTTTAGAAAATGTGATTGTTCCATGGGTCTTGTGCTTTTATTTTCATTTTTCCTCAAGGAACAGCAGTGATGAATATGTAACTTTAAAAAAAAGATATTTTATTTGTAGATGAGAAGTAGGTTATGATTGGAGATATTCTTAACTTTTTTTTTTTTTAAGATTTTGTTTATTTATTTGACAGATGGAGATCACAAGCAGGCAGAGAAGCAGGCAGAGAGAGAGGAGGAAGCAGGCTTCCTGCTGAGCAGAGAGCCCAATGCAGGGCTTGATCCCCAGACCCTGGGATCATGACCTGAGCTGAAGGCAGAGGCTTTAACCCACTGAGCCACCCAGGCACCCCAAGGAGATATTCTTAACTTTTGACCACAAGTGAAATCAATGAAAGAAAAGCAACAGTCTTCACAATCTGGGGGAAAAATTACAAAACGAACTATGGTTACACCTTTTTTTATAAAAGAGAGGATCATAGTCTTATAAGGGATCATTTATGACCACATTACTTATCTACTAAGTAAGTAAATATAGAATACTCCTGTCTTCTACTTTATATTTTTACTGAAATGAAGGAAGAAGCCATATGCCATCATGTTTTATAATGAAACTGTGTTCAAGATGTACACAATAGGTTCAGTTCTAACATTTTTATAAGCATTGCATTTACTTCTCTATAATAGGAAGTGTGTATGTGTGTGTGAGAGAGAGTGCATGTGTGTATAAATATTCTTGTGAAAGAGTCTATTAATTTTCTATTTTAATTATTTTCTTACAATACCAAGGATGCTGACACAGGAATTTAAAATGAAAGTGAAAAATGTGCTTGATGTAAGGCTTAGCCTCATTGATTTTCTTCAGGGCATATACAATAGAATAGCTTTCTATTTGAATTCACCAATATAATAAAGTTTCAGACCCCATACAGTAATTTTTGAAAAGGAGTTAGGAATCCTAGGATTGAAGGTAAAAAAAAAAAAAATCAAATGAAACAAAGGGATATTTTGCTATATAATTTAGGAGAAACAGAAAGCTTGTTTCAAGAGACATGAAGAAGAGTGTCCTTGGTGATTATGTTTATAACCTCACTAATTCAAAGAAACCATACCTACAAGACAAAATACAAATCTATCATTAAGACACAATTCAGATACTGCAGAAATGCTAAGTTATAGAAAATTCTACTTTCATTTGTATATTTCCATGACTGATCACTGTAAATGCTTAAATCCAAATAAGATATCCATATTTAAAAATGAAAAGTAAATGAACAAATTTTAATAGTTCAATAAGACAGAAAAACAGGGATAATGAATGAGAAAAAAGTAGACAGGAGAATTAAGGTTCAACAGGAAGCTTAGTGGGCTGAAGTATTTAAAAATCAATATATACTATTAGGAGCCAATGATAACAGATCTGTGGAAATGGATAAGAGAAAGACAATCATGGGCATATGACTTTCAATTTATAAATAATACACTTAAAGTTTGCTTTGTGTTTTCTGTAGATTTATCCCAGGCCTAAAATGATTGCTTACAGCTGACAGCTTGCTAGTCTCCTAGTGATTTCAATAATTATCTCTATTGAGTTAGGGTATTGATCTGTAGCTGCTAGCCATTTCAAAATTCCCCTTTTATCCTGCTAGAGGTAATAGAATTAATGAGTCTCTTTGCCAAACATAGCAGGAACACTGGGTACACAATTAGGTCACAATATGAAACTGAAAAAAACATAAAGGAAAATTAAATGAAAATTTTGAGCTAAAATAAATTTATGTAAGATAATTTTCCTGTTTAACTTGTTTGTTAAATATGGACATGATGCTAAAACAATAGTCAAAGAAAATTAAACAAACTGACTAGTGCATCTTCAAACTATCCCGCACTAATATGAGTGGTAGAACAGTTAGTTCAAATATAAATGATTTTGAATTAGAAATTCACTTAGTGATTTTTTTTTTCTTTTTATAATTCTTCTGTGGCAGCTACTGTATGTTAAGGGTCAGAGTTCCAACCCTGAGTCACCATGCTTGAAATTGAACCAGGCTTTGCCCCCTTTCAAGCTGTGAGATTTTGCCTCAGTTTCCTTGTCTGTGGAAAGGGAATAGGACAGCACCTACTTCAGGAGGTTCTTCCAATGAGCAAGAGTACTCATGAGCAAGAACACTAATGAGGTTCTTTTTTTTTTTTTTTTTTCCATTGATGAGGTTCTTACGAGGAGGGCAGCCATGGGGAAGGCGGACCTTGGGAGCGAATGCCTACATAAATTCTACAAGTTTGCATCCAAATGGACACATGGTTAGAAGCTACAAGGAATGTCTCCAAATGAACCCTTAAAAAGATACATTGCACATTGTTCAGCATAACAAATGATTAGAACTTGAATATTATAATCACTGATTTTGAAACAGTTTTTCACCCACTTTAACTTTGCGAATGCGGCAAACCATGGGATACAGACTACCTGATATAATGATCAGTGAGGGGAATGGTAGACAAATATTTTTCACAATAAAAAAACTTCATATTTATTGGCTCCACTGGGGATTTTGTTTTTTTAATAAGATTTTATCAAAGGTATGTAATAATAAAAGAACTAAAAACTCTGCATGATAAGTGGAGTAAACATTGCTAAACATTTAGTTAAAGTATGTATTATTCAAGGAAAATTTCTAAAACTAGATAGTTCTCATTAATCTGGCATTCCTAATAAGCATTGATATTGTTACAACCTTTGTCTTAAATGCACTCACAGAGAGAGCTATACACGTGGTTTGAGGAATTATGGTTTGTAGGAGAAGAGAGGTTACCACTGGCTGACCACCATTTTTAAAAGTAGAAACAATCAGACTGCTATTTCTTTAGTTTGAGTAATTGCTATTTTTAAAAGTAAAGCAGGCATCAATGACTGGAAAAATTGCAAAATCAGTGACTGGAAAAATTCATTTTTGACCAATTTATCATTTCAACAAGTTTGTTTTTGACTTATTCATTTGCCACCTTTTCCCCCAATTTGTCTGCAACTAGATCACCTGAGTTCCACATGGTAAGAACAAAACAGCTGCATTTTTTCCTTCTCTAATGGCAAGGCCAGGCCAAGAGCAGAGGCCCTGTGGTTGCTGGCTCCCCACAAAGGACCTGTGTTGGTTGACAAAAAAGGAGGACGCTGGCTCTGAGCATCTACAATAAACACAGAAAAGGAACTACCCAGCCCAGAGGTGATCTCCCTGCCTCAACTGCCTCCTTTGCTTCCCCTGCACTACCTCCCTTTGGCTGCTAGGTGCCTAAGGAAGCAAAATAAAATGACCCAGCATCTAAACTGCTCCTTTTCTTTGTGAACAGGCCTGATCCTCATCACAGGGTCCTCAATAAAGAAAACGCTCAACCAAGGACAGAAATCAGTTACGCTCTTTTTCCTGGGCACACATCTCGTTATTTGTAAAACCAACAGGGAAAAGGAAGGAAAATCAGCTAAAGCACTTGATAAGATGTCCTTCTATAAAACTGACTTGTTTTAGGAATTGAGAAAGTTTTTTGAAAAAAAAACAAAAAAAACAAGTCTTAAATTTTTATGTTAAACTAAATTCAAACTATAGCATCTCTGTACATTCAGAACTAGTAGCAATGAAATGATCATAATCCAATGTCAAGGACAACTCTAAGAATGAGACTGAAATAAATTGAAAATACAGGGACGCCTGGGTGGCTCAGTTGGTTAAGCAGCTGCCTTCGGCTCAGGTCATGATCCCAGCGTCCTGGGATCGAGTCCCACATCGGGCTCCTTGCTTGGCAGGGAGCCTGCTTCTCCCTCTGCCTCTGCCTGCCACTCTGTCTGCCTGTGCTCTCTCTCTCTCTCTAACAAATTAAAAAAAAAAAAAAAATCTTAAAAAAAAATTGAAAATACAAACTAGGCAGTAGAATGCAAACTAGCTAGAACAGAAAACAGAATGAATGACTTAAAGTCTCATGATCAGTAGAAAAGAATAAAAAGAGTAAAGAACAGACAAAAAGAAATTTTTTTAAAGGACTGTCACTGATAATTACACATAAAATAAGAATACAATAAAAGATGAAAAAGATCTCACATTACTGTGTACCAGACTAAATTTTATATATTGGGCTAAATTATTGAATTATAGAACTAATATTTAAAGACAAGGTCCAACATATATACAATTTTGAAAGATAATTATTGTAGCACAAAAACTGTTTACACAGGTAAACTGTAGTTCTTACGGTATAGAGTTTGTCAAACTATAGCCCATATGCCATATCTGGCCCACCACCTGTTTTAGTAAATAAAGTTTTATTGCAACAGAGACTTTATGGTCTGCAAACTCAAATTACCATCTGGCATTTTATAGAAAATCTTTACTGACCCTTCCTACAAATTTTGCTAACCCCTGACAAAAATAAATAAATAAAAATAATAATTCAGAAAGATTACCACACATATATGCATCCCATCAAGGTATTATAAAAAATAAATTTGGTGAAAAAATCTGTAAAATATGGGTAACATGTAGATAATTGTGATGTTATGATGGAACCCTATGTATAAGCAAAATTTTGAAGAACAGGGGAGGCTAACAGTATAATATATGCTTACTGCTGAAAGCAATTGGGATAATGTGTGTGAAAATGCTCTGAAACCTGGAACAAGCTAAACAAATTAATTGGATTATCATTAGCCACAAGAAGACCATTAATTAGAGGAATAACTAGTTCACAGTAGAGTACCATATAATTTACTTGTTAAATCATAGCACGGCAGTGGTTAATTTTACCTTTCCTTACTATTAATAACATGAATTTTAGTCTGGCTGTTCTGATTTTAAGCAACTGAGAACCAACCAAGCTAATCCAGTGGCTCTCAACCTGACTGCCCAGGAGAGTCATCTGGGAAATTTTCAAACAAAATACCAGGGCCCTTCCCATATCCCAGACCCATTAAATTAGGACCTCCTGGTAAACTTTAAAAGCATGCTCCACCCAAGCTTTAAATATGTAGTCAGGTTCAAGAACTATGAGCAAACAAATAAGATAAGGTAAGATAAGATAAAACAAAGGCAACCTATATTTAGAGTGGATATAGATTTGAGAGGTGAATTTCATGGGAAGCTAAGAATAAGACTCATGCTAGTCAAGGGATTAATGGAAACCGGAACTAAGAAAGTTCCCACAGAGTATACATGCACATAAATGTGACTCAGCCCCATTTCCTGTGTCAGCTTTTCATAGCCTGCTACCAACTGGCTTATGTAGGTTTCTATTATCCTATACATTTTTGGTCAATTGTTTTGATTTTTCAAAGTCCTCTGGGATCAATTTCTCCCTATGGTAACATTTCCCAGTAATATTATTTTATTTTCCTAACCCTAATTCCTTTAGTTATCTTACTAAAACTAACTAATGAAAAATCTCAAGGAAAGATAGTCTACATGAATTTGTTCCTATTTCATAGTAGATTGTAGGTCATAGACCGGAGGTTGTTATTTACTGTGCATTGTTTTTAATCGTCTGTCCTCGGTCAGGTAACAAGTGTTTCTGGCTGATGGGGAATAAACCAAAGAATGCTAAGGGCCAGCCAACACATATGTGAAAAGACACTCAACATCACTAATCACCAGGGAAATGCAAATCAATGCCTCTATCACCTTAGTCCTACTAGGATGGCTATTGTCAGAAAGACAAAAAAATAACAAGTATGTATATATATATACATATATATATGTATATATATACACACACACACACACATATATATATATATACACATATACATATACATATACACACTCACACACACATATGCAGAAGTATATGTATATACACGGGGTGCCTGGGTGGCTCAGCGGGTTAAGCCTCTGCCTTCAGCTCAGGTCATGATCCCAGGGTTCTGGGATCGAGCCCCGCATCGGGCTCTCTGCTCAGCAGGGAGCCTGCTTCCTCCTCTCTCTCTGCCTGCCTCTCTGCCTACTTGTGATCTCTGTCAAATAAATAAAATATTTTTTAAAAAAAGAATATATGTATATACAGACACAAAGGAATATTACTCAGCCATTAAAAATAGAAATCTTGCCATTTCCAACAACATGGATGGATCTTGAGCGCATTATGTTCAGTGAAAGAAGGTAGAAAATGAAAAATAAATACAAATATGATCTCACTTACATGTAGATTCTAAACAAAATAAAACAAACTCATAGATGCAGAGAAGAGACTAATGGTTGCCAGAAACAGAGGGCGAGGGTGGGTGAAATGTATGAAGGGAGTCAAAAGGTATGAACTTCCAGTTATAAAATAAGGAAGTCCTGGGAATTTGATATATAGCATGGTGACTACAGTTAATAATATTGTACTTCGTATTTTAAAGTTGCTAGAAGAGTAAATCTTAAATGTTCTTATCATAAGAAAAATATTGTAATTATGTGTGGTGATGGGTATTAACTAAACTTAGTTAAAATGATCATTTTGCAAAATATATAAATGTTGAATCATTATGTTGTACACCTGAAACTAATATAATGTTACATCTCAGTTATATCTCAAGGAAAAAAAACAGTGCTAAGGCCAGAGTGAGGCAAGTTAATGTCAGTTATAGCTTGTGCCCACCATGACCACATTGATGGTGAGTGAGATTTCCTTTGGGGGAGATGAAGAGAGGCAGGGCCATTACATCATCAGTAATATATGATTCTTTTGTATCCTAAGTAGCTACAGTCCTTCTCTCCTCCTTTTTCCTCTCATCTGTTTTTCCTTTTTTTCCCGCTTCCTTCCTTCCTCATTTAGTATTTTCTGTCCCCTATTTATATCCCTTCTTCCTCTTCCATTTTTTTTTTGTTCTCTCTAAACAAACAAAAATCATCCTGTAACTATCTTTATATTTATAATACATTTTGAGTGGAATTAGAATAGTTTTCTTATGTTATGTTATGAAAACAGAAAATAATATAAGAAGAAATTTTAAATAGCTAAAATATACTAGACATTAATAAAAATTAATAAACAATGTCTAACAAAACTAGTTTTTTTGTTGTTTGTTTGTTTGTTTTTGATTCTCCACATTAGGCATATGACCCAATGTCAGGTAATTATTTTAAGTAGTATTCTTATATCAATTTAATATAAGTAATATTGCACGGTTCATTTCTTTGAACTTTAAAATGCTAAGTCTTGATTTTAACTACTTGATTTTTTTTTCACTGAATGCCTACAGTTTATTTAGGAATGAAAATATTCTGGTTCAGTTGAAATAACCATTTTCTAAGCAACTTTTGTGAATTTTCTTGTTACTTAGGCCAGTCAAAAGTTGCCATTTTGAAATGAAATCCTTTTCTTCTCCCTCTAAACTTTGTCAATCTTTTTTTTTTTTTTAATCTGCTAAACTTGGCAATGGTTTTCCAGATCTGCAGCTAAATTTATTCTTTTATACATGTTATTTAGCATATTTGAATCAAGAGAACTAGACTATCATCCTAAAACAATGTACTTCAAAATAAATATATTGTGTTTGTCTCAATTTTTTATTTCCTGACAAATGTCTTGGGATTTGGAAGGCCATTTGTCTGGCTGTAATAAACCATTGTCTTGTCACAGTAGATAATTCCTTCTGTAGATTTGTCTAAATATTCCCAAGTCTTTTTTCTTTACTTTTTTTTTTTTTTTCACTTGGGTAGCTTTGGCAGTTAGATATTAAAATGAAATAGCAAGAAACTAAACATAATGGGTCATGTTTTGGCTTAGAATCAACACAAGCTCTGTAAGTGAGGTACAACACAAGCTCTGTAAGTGAAGAGGTTCCTCTTCAATCATCCTTTGGAACACATTCCATAAGCCTGACCAGAATAATTTGTTTAAAATCAATTCATTGGCAAGAAACTCAATAATTTTGTTTCCTTTTCAAATGAGTTACATGGGATTTCCTAAACCTGAACAATACTTGTCTTTTATGGGCATGGTCTCTACCAAGTGATTAACCCACACAGAATAGCAGTACGGTGGGCAATTATAAAGGGCAATAAACTTTTGCTCAGTGACCTGTACCTGTCCCCTTTTGGGAGAAGTGAAAGATAAAGCAAAAGATATTTTGCCCATACCTTAAAGTCACTTCATATATTAAATGTACCTTTTATGCCTCATACAATTCTGTTATACTCTAGATCTTATCTCCAATTCTTCCCAAGAGCCCCAGACTTGGTATCTCCAATTGATTGTCATCTTGGAAAATAACACAGTCAAAATAAACCTCTTTGTTTGTTTTGTTTTGAGAGGCAGGGTAAAATAACAGTCAAGAGCGGAGGTTGGCAAGCTCTGGCCCATAGGCCCAGTAATGCCCTCTGCATAGGATACTTGAGCTAAGAGAGTTTTTTATGGATAAATATTTGCAGTCAATTTGATGATAGGGAACATTGGAATCAGTTTGTCTGAATTACATCTTAGTTTGACTGTATGACCTAAGACTAGTCACATAACCTCTCAATATCTGAACCTCCTCACAGTATGTGTGCTTAAGGAAAAGAAGCCCATAAAGGCATAGGCCTAAATGTTAATTATAATCTCTGGTGGAAAATTTACTGATGACTTTTTTTTTTTCCTTGTGACTTTTTGGGGGGAGAGGGGGTATTTTCAAAAGTTTCTGTGGTAAAAAAAAAAAAATGTTTCTGTGGTAAAGATGCAGTTTTGATAACATAAAGATGTTACTGAAATTATTAAGCAATAAATGAAGGGCTTACAAAATAAATGTCCTTGGAGAAAGTGGACTAGCATCTTGGGAAAAGTGATTTAGGTAAATATGTAAATATCACTTTAAGAAAACTTAGTTGTATATTTTATTTGTATCAAAAATGATTCAAATCTTTTGGGGCAACCATGCATGAAAACATATGATTATAGTAGATAATTTAACAATTATTTTCAATTCATGGTAAAATACAGAAAGTCCAATATTAAGAAAAGGAAGTATCTATATGTGGTATATATGCTATTATAAATGCTAAATAGTTTTACATCTGGAGTTTGTTTGTAATTAAAATCTGGCTTCTGCCATTTAGTAGCTCTTATCTTAGAAAACTACAATTTATCTAGGATTCAGTTTACTTCTTTTTTTCCCCAAATCAGGGAAGATAGAGTACTTTCTTCATAGAGGTGTTTTGAAGCCTAAGTAAGATAATTCCTGGAGAGATTTTGGCACAATGCCTGGCACATTAATGTTTAATTATCTCGCAATAATTTATGTAAATTTATTCTATGTGTGTGTCTTTGTTTTTCAATATAAGTACAAAACAATAGCAAATCATAAAATTACATCATTGAGCAGCAAACAATAATTTACTAGAAAATTATAAAGACCATGTCACTTAGAGTCGAAACTATCAGCTCAAGTCCCAGTTTTGTACTTTCTTAATTAATAGCTTTGGAGACACCATTAGATTTATTTTAATCTTAATTTCTTTAAATCTATAAAATGAGTTCATATTTGTTGTCCTTCTTACATCACAATGTCAGAGAGGCAAATTAGATAATGCAATATCCTTGAGATTATAAATAGTAGTAGCAATTTTAATTATGATTTTACTTGGCAAATCTTAAAAGCAAGTTCATACTGCTAATGTCAGTAATCCAAATGTTAAATTCAAGGTTTTAAGGTTGCCCTCATCTGTTCTTTAATTTACTCTAGTCTACTAGAATCTGAAAAAAAGTGGTTTTCAAAATCAAAATAATAAACTTGCTGAGATTATGAGAGCCAAAATATTAATTGCTTTTTCACTTAATATTATGAAGAAGCTTTCAGAGTGAGATCAATTCTGCTTTAGGCTGGTCTACTGCATCAGTCTGAGGGTTTATGACAAACATTCTAATCACCCCATGAAGAGAGTTCAGCGTGGGGGCCAGATGGGCATGATTAACCCTGCTTTGTTTATGGGATTGCTAATTCTCAGATTAGTATAAAATATTATGTTATTTTATATGCCACACCAACTCCCAAATATGATTTTCCATTATCTACCATTCTAATAATCTGCCACACAACTCCTATCCATTACAGTCTATGAAACCATGATTCATTAGTGTGAACAATCATGAATTAATTGAATGAGATTTTTCTCTCTTTATATATACCCAAACTAGTCACTCTGTGTTATCATCATTGCCTGATGAATAAATTGAACCCCAGTTGACTTTCAAAGTCATCTACATAGTACTTAATAGTTGATAGCTGTTAAGGAGCCAATTAAACAAAATATTTTATGCAGGCTCCTCGAGAATGTATATAGCACAAGTGACCTTAAAAGGTCACTTCCTTAAAAAGGAAGGTAAATCAAAACAGCTAGTGTTCCAGGATATGCCTGTGAACCTTGTGTGAGGTCAACAAAGAGATGAGCAGGGGTCCAATATGTTTGTGTCATTGGTCATCCTTGGCTTGAATTAACCCTTGGAGAAGACCCACTTATTCTTTCCTGAATAACATTCTGCATATTTACATGGTTGGCCATACCTCCAATCTGGTAAATTCCTGTTTGCATTAGGCAATAACTCCACAATCTAAATCGAATGGAAACATCAGTATTTGAGTTTATTTTACCTTCTAAACTAGATTAATCAAAAAGCACATGGCAGGTAGAAAAGTAGACAAGAATTTCTCCATTTAAAGAGCTTGAGACCTACCAAGCATAATGCTGTTCTCTGCAGAACAACAGAGAACTCCAGATTTGAGGAAAGGAACTAATACTTGCAACCTTAGTTGCAATCAATTTAGAGCTAATAATAATTTTAATCAGCATTTAAATTGATTGAGTAACCTGATATGGTAATTATTACTAGTTTTCCAACCCAATGAAGCCCTATCTGGAAAATCACCTAGTTCTTCTGCCCATTCAATGTGCGTAGTGATTATGCTGATACTTTAAAAACTGGCAATAGAGACAGGACTCAGACTGTAACTCAGTTATTCTCTTTTCTCTCTCTTCTCTTTGTTCCCCTTTCTCTGTCTCTCTTTCTCTCCTTCTCTCCCCAACACAGAATAGTCTTGGACCTTTCATGATGTCTTGTTATCTCCAATAAAGTGTAGCTGGGGCAGGTGGCTTATAGATCTCCAAAGCTTAATCTAACTTGTCAGCTCTCTGTGATGTTGGCACAAGAAACAACATTCTGCAGCGCAGATGTAGGAAAGTAGAGGTGGGCCTTAATTGCCACTGTGAATTTTGGGCCTCTGACATTCTGACAATTTTTCTTCTGTGTTTAGTTCCTCTTATCCTTTTTATGGTAGCATAACCTGCTGGTCATCACTGTGTTCACAATTTAAATCACAGTAAGATCTCCAAAGACTTATTTTATATCTGTTGAGTTCATTCTATTTAGAATAACCTAATGGTGCCTCTTTAGCCTTGTGTATTTGCTAACCATGGGGGCATTATATCATATGGTTCTCTATTTCTACCAAATCGTATGTACAATTACTATTCTGGGAAAAACATATAAAGCAAGAAAAATAGTGTCTTCTTTTTTTGGTAATTTTTTAAAAAGAATTTATTTATTTGACACAGAGAGAGAGAGAGAGTTCACAAGTAAGCAGAGAGGCAGGCAGAGAGAGAGGGGGAAGCAAGCTTCCTACCAAGCAGGGAGCCTGATGCGGGCTCAATCCTAGGACCCTGAGATCATGACCTGAGCTGAAGGCAGAGGCTTAACCCACTAAGTCACCCAGGCACCCCAGTAATTGTTTTGTCAATAGAAAATCTGTGTGTATTCTTTTCCAAATTATACTTTCTTCTCCAGAAATCTTTGGAAGATGCAGCTGAACATAAAGGGCAAATGTCATTCAAGTTCAAAACCAAATCAACCGACTTCATAGCATACCAAAGTCTAATAACATTACAAATTGTTTGTTATTTTTGGTCAAAATTAAACTGAGCAGAGTTTGGAAACACTCTATTTCAAATACTGCCTGTGATGTCAAATGCTTGTTATAATAAACTCGAAATTCTGAATTTATAACATGTTTACTCCTTCCTCTTTGTTCTCCCCAATTCAATCTACTCCATTTTATGGTTACTGGAAATCTAGTACACGTCCTTAAAATAAAGATTATTGATGGCCTGGATTGTTTTTCTGAAGGAGAGTAAAGCTATTTGGAGGAAAAAAATGTTCAAAAGTAATAGTGAGAGGCAACATTAAGCTGTGTGTGTGTGTGTGTGTGTGTGTGTGCATGCACACATTCTTACAGAATGCCTTTTAAGGAAGATTATAAGTTGTTCCTTACTTTTGTTCATGTACTCATGAAATGTGGAAAGGTAATTCACAAGAAATACATTAGGAAAACAGTTAACATATTCATTTCAAAACTGATTCAACTTTGGTCTAAAAAAAATTGGGGGAACTCTAATTTTATTCAGTAAGGAACCCCACTCTAGAAAATACTGCATAAGCCTAAGAAAGTGATAACTGCAAAATAATGTGTTGCAACAGGATGATTATGTATTATTTAAAATAGGCCTTCAATGGGCAACCTCATAATTGGCCCATTTGCCACAGTATATACAGTAGAAATAAAGCATTCAGGGCTACAGAGGAAGCTAAGAAAGGGTATCTTAATAACTTAATTTAAAAGGAGATTTCCAAGTTGACATGTTCTCCCTCACTGAGAGTTTCAGGCAAATTGTGACACAAGACACAGCTATAAACCTTTGAAAGGCACCTGCCAAAAATAATTTCAGAGAGCAAAGCTCTCAGCCACATTTTTCAGGCCACAGCATGTGCATACTTTAGAGAGGGGACCATCTTATCTTCAAACAAAGTTATGCTTGGTCACTCCAGCCAGAAGTGTATTGTTCAGCACATTTCTCCCACAAGATGAATGGCATCTTAGATTTGCTTGATGCCTTTTCTTCATAATTCTCTAAGGAGTATATGCCCATAAAATTATCCAGCCCTTCGGGGGGAAAAATTATCATAGACAGAGGAAACTTTTAAATATTCTATCTGGGTATACTTTCTTGGAACGTCCCACTGCCTTTCCATTTGGGCAGATTTAACCCATTCTTGGAGAACCTACCTAAGATTTCACCTACATTCTGAAGCTATTTAAGCACCAATAGTCCCAAGATAGTCTGTGATCTGATAAAACTTTATAATTCATGTTGATTGATGTTATGACACTCATTGTACTTTATTGTGGTTCATTCAACACATATTAATACCTACAATAATAATTCATAATATTCATATTTTTTGAAGATTTGAGAGACAGCAAGAGAGCACAGGGTGGGAAGGGCAGAAGGAGAAGGGAGAGAGAATCTCAAGCAGACTCCACACTGAGCACAGAGCCCCACACGATGCCACGATCCTGAGATCATGACCTGAGCCAAAGTCAAGATGCTTAACCAACTGAGGCACACAGACACCCTCCCCTCATAATATTAACATTTTGTTGAAAAACTCTGTGAATAGTATTACAGTGAGAAACTTATAAGCACTATTTCTTTTAATTCTCATCAAAATTTTTTCAAGTGTTATTACTCCTATTTAACAGGGAATTTAGCTATTATTTGTGGAGTCCTAACTAGGCAGCAGAACTGCTTTTCTACACAGAGCTGTTGGAATTGGAGCCATAAAATTCCTTCCATCTTTTTGTTAATTCCCAGTGATGGAACCAGAAGTCACAGAGATAAGACACAGTCCTTGTACCCAGAGAATTCACATGATAAAAATGGAGATTAATTACAAAAATTATATTTAAAATACAATGTAAAATTAATGCATGTGCTGATTTTTGTTGATCTTTTTTTATCATTATTGGTTTTTATAATCTTCAGAATCTCATCTTTCCCATAGTTTTTTGAATGTTTTTTTGAATGAGTGAATAAACACTACTATATGCTACTAAATCACATTTTGTAACAACATAGTCTGACAGAATAATATTCTGGATTACATGAAATGAAATTGCATATAATACTGGGAAAAGCCTGAGGCTTTGATTCAGAAGAAGCAGACTCAGTAGCTAGAAGGTAGGGGTGGGAAGGGGGGTAACACAGGAACCAAATATTTGACTAAAGCTCAGTGAATTCTTGGTCCAAAGCCAAGAGCCTCTGTTAATCTGATTCTCTTTCCATTTGATAACAGAATGGAATTTATTCCCAACTCACCTATCAACCATTTGTATGATTGACATAAACCCTGAGCCTCTATTTTATATTAGTAAAAAGAAAAATGATGCCAGCCTTATGTAATTCATATAAATTAAAGCACAAGTATAAGATAATAACTATAGCTCCAGGCACATAGATAGTGCTTAATAAATGTTTATTTATGTGAAATGAGATCTAATATATCCTTCCTATACAGTCTGATAATCTTCACAAAGTAAATCTCAGGTGGTATAAGAGGATAAAGCTTTTCAAAGCCAGAGAAAAAGGGTGTAGTGAAGCTTTCTCTCTTGGATTCCACAATGCAAAGAGTAAAAACATGCATTAGTGAAAGGCAGAAGAGCACCCTGGTTAAGAGTGCAGATGCTGAGTTAAATTGCTTTTTTCAAACCCTGACTCTATCAATTACTATTTTGTAACCTTCAGTATGTTACTTAAATTTTTATGTCTCAGTTCCTCCATCTATAAAAGTGGGTTAATAGTGGAGTACTGGACCTGCCAGTTCTATTGTACTAAATGAATAAAACAAGGCAAGGGCTCAGAACAGCACTGGCATGTAGTAAACACCTTAAAAACAGGAGACTAATGGGCATCATCTTTGTGGGGACAGCCACCTATAGCCATAGATTCATGCTCTGGAGCTCAAATTCTCTCACATGATTCATAGTAAAGTTCAAGCTGTGACAAGAGTCACTAAGGCACAAAGGAAGTATATTAATGGATGGGGATAAGGAGCTTAATGTGAAAGCTTGGCAGTTACCCTTTAGTGGAGCATCTACTGTGATTAAATACTGACGTAAAAAAATTGGAGGACCTTTCTCGTCATGGAGACACTTGATTTGCAGACAAATACACAAGTAAACAGAAAAGGAGTGTACAAAATATTAAAACACAGGGACGCCTGGGTGGCTCAGTTGGTTAAGCGGCTGCCTTCGGCTCAGGTCATGATCCCAGCATCCTGGGATCGAGTCCCACATCGGGCTCTTTGCTCGGCAGGGAGCCTGCTTCTCCCTCTGCCTCTGCCTGCCTCTCTGTCTGCCTGTGCTCGCTCTCTCTAACAAATAAATAAATAAAATCTTTTAAAAAAAATATTAAAACACAGAAGACTGGCACTTTATAAAAAAAGAATTAAAGGAGTTGTGATATGTAGGTTGCAAACTGAGGAATTGCTAAGAGTGTACTCAAACAAGGATGACTCGTAACACTGTGCATTTATATTACGTCCATTACAAATGTCTGGCTCACAGGGTGAGTGGAGGCTGAATTCTAGCCCATGATCTGATTTAATCACAAACCTATGAGCCTTGCCTGTGTTCTCCTGACAAGAGTGCCAAATTCCAAATTTACTGAAAGGCAATAAATTGGGTGATAGTGGGTGGACTGCTGAAATTGCTGGGTAATCTGATAACTATGTTCAACATTTTGAGGAGCTGCCATAACATTTCTCACTGTGGCTGTGCCATTGTGCATTCCCACCAGCAATGCATGAGGTTTCCAATTCCCCCACATCACCACATAGTCAATGCCTAAAATTTCCCATTTTTTTATTATAGCCATCATAGCGGGTGTGAAGTCATGTTCCTTTGTGGTTTTAATTTGCATTTCTCTAACAATGATGTTGAAGCATCTTTTCATGTGCTTTTTGGTCATGTGTAAGTCTTCTTTGGAAGTCTATTTGATTCCTTCGCCCACTTTTCATTTGGGTTGTCTTTTTTTATCATTGTATTAAAACAGTTTTGATACATTCTGGATTACATGGATCAAATATATGATTCCATTATAATTGCAATTTGGTATTAATAGGACTGGAGACCTTCCCATTCTGGGTGTTTTTCACTGCCTGTTGAAACACAATACTGAGAAATAAGCAAAGTGAATGTCTGTCAGGAGATTATCTGAATTTAATACCATTTTCTTCCTAAATCTTATTAATAAGATAGGAGGAAGAAAAGAATAGAGACTCTCTCTCACAAAGCTTAAAAAAAAAAATCCTGAAAATGAGAGGAACTTCTAAAAGATAAAATGCAGGTAAGAAAGGATGGAAGGTGGGAAGAACTGAAGGCCTCACTGTTTAGTGAGTAAAGAAAAAGATACTCTCTTAGCAAAAAGTACCCCTTGATAATAAGCCAACAACTACTGATTAGGATCACTGACAGCAACAAAAAAAGAAGGGCTTCAATGAGGGGTGAGGGGGAGGTGGGGTGAGGAGTTATGTACTCATACAACTAAATTGTTTTTTGTTTTGTTTTGACTCTTTTTTTTTTTTTTTTTTGGAGAGAGAGCACGCTAGTGGTAGGGCAGGGCAGGGTGGGGAGGATGTGTGGGGCAGGTAGAGGGAAAGAGAGAATCTTAAGCAGACTCCACACTTAGGGCAGAGACCCAACATGGGGTTTGATCTCCTAACCCTGAGATCAAGACCTGAGCTGAAATCAAGAGTCAGGCACTTAACCAACTGAGCCACCCAGATGCCACATGATACAACTAACTAAAGTTTTAAAGCATCTCTTAAACATCAGATGAAATACTGTAGGAAAAAAAAAATGTCTATGAATTAGAAGACTGTTCATTGCTGATATATAGAAAAACAACTGATTTTTGGATCTTGATCTTATATTCCACAAACTTGCTGAATTCACTATTTATTTATTTTACCTTAGAGGGGTGTGTGTGTATGTGTGTATTCTTTGGGGGTTTCTATATATAAGATTATGTTATCTGCAAATAGAGATAGTTTTATTTCTTCCACTCCAAATTGGATCCCTTTTATTTTATTTTCTTTCCTGATTTCCTTGATGAGAACCTCCAGTACAAATTACAAAGAGGAAAACAGACATCCTTATTTTTTTTCCTGATCTTAGGGGAAAAGCATCCAGTCTTTCACCATTAAGTATGATACTAGCTGTGTGTTTTTTTGTGTGTGTGTGTAAGTATTTTATCAGGTTGTTGGATGTTCATGAATAAAACTTGAGTAGAGAGGGTGTTGGATTTTGTCAAATAGTTTTCCCACATCTATTATAATGATCATATGTTTTTTTGTCCTTTAGGCTACTGACACGGTATATTACATTGATTAAATTTTAATTTGTTGAATAAACCTAGCAATCTTGGATAAATCACACTTGATCATACTATATGATATTTTTTAGATATTGCTAGATTTGGTTTGCTCATATTTTGCTGGTGACTTTTGCATCTAAGAGATATTGGTGAGTTGTTTTTTGTTTGTGTGTGTATGTCTTTGGCTTTGGTAATACCAGCCTCATTGAATGAGTTAGAAAGTATTCCCTCTTTGATTTTTTGGAAGAGTTTGAGAAGTATTGGTATTAATTCTTCTTTAAACATTTGGTAGAATTCATCGGTGAAACCATCTTGTTCTGGGCTTTTTATTTTGGGAAGTCTGATTTCGAACTCTTTCTCTATACTTGTTATAAGTCTACTCAGATTTTCTCTTACATCATGGGAGTGTTTTGGTACTTTGTATCTTTAAAGAGATTTCTCTGTTTCACTAGATTGCCTAAGTTGTTGATGTTTAAGTATTCACATATTCTTTGTAATCAGTTTTATTTCTCTAAGCATGGTAATTTTATCTTCTATTCCATGCCCGATTTTCATAATTTGAGTCTTCTCTCTCTCTCTTTTTTTGTCAATCTAGCTAAAGATTTGTGAATTTGGTTGATCTTCTTAAAGAACCAACTATTAGTTTTGTTGATTTCACTATTATCTATTATTAGATGTAGAATATTATTCTATTATCATCTGTTTTGTTTTGTTTTGCTCTAATCCTTCTTAGTTCTTTTCTACTATTCACTTTGAATTTTATTTACTATCATTTCTCTAATTTCTTAAAATTAGGGAAAATTAGGTTATTGATTTGAGGTCTTTTTTAATGTAGGAATTTATAACAGTACATTTCCTTCTGAACACTGCCCTTGCTATGTTTTTTTTTTTTCATTTTCATTCATTTCAAAGTATTTTCCAATTTTTTTTTAAAGATTTTCTTTATTTATTTGACAGAGATCAGAGGCAGGCAGAGAGAGAGGAAGGGAAGCAGGCTCCCCGCTGAGCAGAGACCCTGATGCCAATGCCGGGCTCAATACCAGGACCCTGGGATCATGACCTGAGCCAGAGGCAGAGGCTTTAACCCACTGAGCCACCCAGGCACCCCTGCACTGAGTTTTTGAGTTGATTTTATAAAGGGACAGATTTTCAGAAGTACTTACCCTGCCATTTTCACTGATGTCACTCTATACAGAATATTATTTTTATCTATTTATCTACCTATTTACTTATTTTTATTTCACAGAGAGAGAGAGCATAAGCAGGCAGAACAGCAGGAAGAGAAAGAGGGAGAAGCAGACCGCCTGCTGAGCAAGGAGCCTGATACGGGGCTACATCCCAAGACTCTGAGATCATGACCTGAGCTAAAGGCAGAGGCTTAACCTTAACTGACTGAGCCACCCAGCTACTCCTAGAATATTTTAAAGATAAAATGCAAATGACCAAACTACATATCAAAGATATTCAATCTTTCTACTATGCAAAAAAGCAAATTAAAATAATACTATTATCACTAAAATTTTGTTTTTCATTTATTCATTTTACTATTTTTTAAAAAATTATACAACTATATCTTTAAAAATATTAATAAAAATACATTTTTTAAAGAATGGTTTTATTTATTTTTTTTTAATTTTTTTAAAGATTTTATTTATTTATTTGACAGACAGAGATCACAAGTAGGCAGAGAGGCAGGCAGAAAGAGAGGAGGAAGCAGGCTCCCGGCTGAGCAGAGAGCCCGATGCGGGGCTCGATCCCAGGACTCTGGGATCATGACCTGAGCCGAAGGCAGAGGCTTAACCCACTGAGCCACACAGGCGCCCCTAAAGAATGGTTTTAATATGCAATGATTATATTTCTTTAGAATCTAGTAGCTTTTTTTTTTTTTAAGATTTTTATTTATTTGACAGAGAGAGACTGAGAGAGTGAACACAAGCAGGGGGAGTGGAAGCGGGAGAAGCTGGCTTCCCACTAAGCAGGGAGCCTGATGTGGGGCTCCATCCCAGGACCCTGGAATCATGACCTAAGCTGAAGATGGATGCTTAACTAAGCCACCCCCCAGGCACCCCAGAATATAGTAGCTTTAATACAATCCAGAGTTTAGGGATTACTTTCTTTGCATGCCTAATATCTTATTCTCCTTCTTTACTCTAGAAGTCACATTTACCCTAAGAATAGTATTCATAGGTAAATATAGGCGTATAAAGAATTTTTCACAAAAAAATCTCGAGGAGATCTATACCTTCAAGACCAACTACACAAACCATCCAAATTTTAACAAATGACATAAAAATGACATATCCAACCCCACTGTGAACTTCAGAATCTACAAAGTAATTCAATAACTTGAGCTTTAATTTTCTTGTGATCAGAATACTCCAAAACCAAAAATTTCTCTAACCTAAATTGTTTCTTTTTTTTAATATTTTATTTATTTATTTGAGAAAGAAAGCACAAGCTGAAGGATAGGCAGAGAGAGAGAGAATCCCAATGTGAGATTCGATCCCAGGACCACCAGGATCACAACCTGAGCCAAAAGCAGGCATTTAACCAACTGAGACACACAGGCACCCCTCCAACCTAGACTGTTATTGATGTATTTATATACTGTACTGTTTTTTAGAAGTGCTTATTAAATTTTTCATCTATGTTGTTTTAGTATAATTCAGTGAAAGTTGAAACTTCATTAATGATAGAAAGGCAGCTTTCCAGTATGTCAAATATTAATTTAACTATTATGCTCAACCCTAAATATTAAATGTAATGGAGTTACCTTATTAGCATATTTCTCATGAATTCTCCTCAAGACATGGAAGATGAGGGATGCCTGGGTGGCTCAGTTGGTTAAGCAGCTGCCTTCGGCTCAGGTCATGATCCCAGCATCCTGGGATCGAGTCCCACATCGGGCTCCTTGCTCGGCAGGGAGCCTGCTTCTCCCTCTGCCTCTGCCTGCCTCTCTGCCTGTGCTAGCTCGCGCTCTCTCTCTCTAACAAATAAATAAATAAAATATTAAAAAAAAAATCTCAAGTTCAAAAAAAAAACAAAACAACTCAAGTTCTAACCATATAAAAGTTATAAACAGGTAAAACAAATCTGGGATGCAGTCCCCGCATCAGGCCTCTGCAGGGAGCCTGCTTCTCCCTCTGCCTCTCTCTCTGTCTCTCATCAATCAGTAAATAAAATCTTAAAGAATTTGGTCCCATTCATGAGATTAGAATTCAAGAATACCATATAGTATTTGTTGCTGATAAAGAAAAACCTTCAAATGGGTTCCAAAAATCTAATATTTGTAAAAGAAAGTGGAAGACACTGGTGTCTACACTTTGTATATGTACCATTGATATTATATCCCCAGCAGTATTAGGCTGGTTGATGATTCAGAGTATGAGAACTGATAGGCATTTGAAATTTTAACTTGGTAGGACTCCCTCATTCTAGTTCATGTCACCGACCTATGCGACTGCTTTTCTACTCTCACTAACCCCTCAAAAATTGTCACTTCGTTTTGCATTCTCTGGAAAACTCAGAGTTGTAAAAACATTTAATTTAAAGAATCAAACCTTTCTATTCCATGCCATGGGTTTAAAAACATCAAATTGGAACCTAATGGCTCCTGTCAACAGAATAACAATAGAAAAAAATCAAATCAACTAATTATAACTAAATAAATCAATTAATTACAACTAATTAAAATCAACTAATTACAATACTATATTTTAAAATTATAGGTTAATCTCCTCCCACTGAGTGGACTTCAGCCAAATACCCAGCTGACTCATGTTGCCATAGTTATAAACCAATTATTCAGCAAGTTTTTCATCATAATTGAGGCATTATTTCCCTGAAAACAACTGATGACCTAAACACACTAATATATATTATTTCAAAATAGATGAATCCAAAGATTTGGAGCATATGTTTTTCTTTTTTAAGATTTTATTTATTTATTTGACAGACAGAGATCACAAGTAGGCAGAAAGTCAGGCAGAGAGAGAGGAGGAAGCAGGCTCCTTGCTGCACAGAGAGCCCAATGCGGGGCTTGATCCCAGGACCCTGAGACCATGACCTGAGGCAAAGGCAGAGGCTTCAACCCACTAGAGACACCCAGGTGCCCCCTGGAGCATATGATTTTTAAGATTAAAAAAATCCCATGTTGTTTACCAAAGACTGCTTTACCAACCCCTTCCACAATCTCCAAAGTTTATATGATTTTCTCAGTCATCCAGCTACTTGTGTTTGTCAGGTCATAATAGAAGATTTTGGAAGATGATGGTTTGTTAGGACAGAACTACTATTGGTCTGCACTAAAGATTCTAGAGGAAGGCAAAGAAAATGGATCACAAATATCCTGGATTAAATTTCATTATGTAACCATTTTTTATAATGAATAAATGTAGAACTTAAATATAAATTTAGTATGTAAAGTTTAATAAGTATAATTTATTTATTACTGAAAGTTTTATAACACAGAAAAGCATAAAGAAACAGGCATATTATCCTTAAACATATAAGTCCTTGCTTCCTGCAGTGTGGTGCTCAGAATAGCAGCATCAGCATCTCCTGGGAAATTGTTAGGCATGCATATCAGTCTACAACCCAAAGCGGCAAGATTGCAAATCTGTTTTTAAACAAGATCCCCAGGTGACTCATGTGCACATTATAGTTTGCAAAACACAGACTTATAAGCAACTACTACTGAAATTTTGGTGGGTTTTTCAAGTGGTTTTTCCAACTAATATATTATAGTTTATGTATTCATAAAATTTTATGATATTATTATAAATATTTCCTTATCCATTATTAATTAATGTTATTTTCTAATTTTATTAGTAAATATGACATAGTTACTGCAAAAAAAAAAATTAGTAAAATAAGCCTGAAAGCTACCCAACTCTTATAAGCTAGTATAAAATTTTGGTGCATAGTCTTCTAGTCATATTATCTAGTCATATTATCTAGTCTTATTAGTACACTATTATATAGAATACATAGAATATAGAATTCTGTGGAATGTGAAATTGTGTGACATGGTCATTTTAATGGCACTTCTCTTGCCCTTATGTACTTCATTTCTATGCTATAGTACATTCTATAAACATTTTTGCAATATTATGTTCCATAATCATTAACATTTCTTATTCTTTCCTGGAGATTGAATCCTAATATATGAGTATCAGTTTTTTTACACTACAAAGTATCCATTATTGATTTTTAGTATTGATTTCATTTTCTCATGGATCTCCAAATCCATTGTAAAAGGATAGTATGAAGGAATAAATGTGTATTATTGTGAGAAAATACTGATCATAGTTTCATGTTATAAAGGAAAATTCTGATTTTTTTGTATATCATTTTCTCTTTCTGCCTATATTTATTTATATTTTTTCTTTTATAATAACTAAAAATTATCCATGGCTAAATATGTGACCTTCAGCAAAGATTTTTTTCCTAGAAATCTCATGAACCATTTTCATTTGTATAATTTTGTCTTTTTTTCAGCTGAGAGCATTTTATTCAATATAGATGATCTTACTGCTCATGTTTGTGAGAAATATGTCTTAACTAGCTCTACATTATTTTTCTTATGGATATCTTACTATGTGTACACTAGTACTTTTCTTCTAATATGAAAACCTTTATAAAGCCTTTGCCATTCATATCAATAGTTCAATATTGTGCCTACTTTATCTTTTATTACCTCCAATGCAATTTTTTTAAAGATTTTATTTATTTATTTGAAAGAGAGAGATATAAGAGTGCATAAGCAAGGGAAGCAGCAGAGGGAAAGGGAGAAGCAGGCTCCCTGCTCAGCAGGGAGCCTAATGTAGGGCTCGATCCCAGTACCCTGGGGTCATGACCTGAGCCGAAGGCAGATGCTTAACTGACTGAGCCACCCAGGCACCCCCTTCAATGTAATTTTAAATGTTCTTTTTTTTTTTAATGTTAAATGTTCTAATGCATATTTTATTTCCCCAAATTCATCTTTATCTGATTCTCCTTTCATTTTGTCTTGTTGTCTTATCATTTCAACATTTATGTTGTATTCAAACATAGATGATCCATTCTAATCAACCTTTGTTAACATTGTTGGTGTGTGATTTGCTTTTATTCATACAATCTGTGTTCTTGGGCCTGGTTCAAATATGCAGCTGGAAAGTGTATTTTTGTCCAAAGTCCCTTGAATACTTCCTACTGTTGAAATTGACTTTATCGTGTGGGAATTAGCAGTAGTAAAACGGCATACTCTCTTTCCCTACTGCTTGGAATCATAGAAACTCAAGGCTAAATATTCTTCATTCCTGGATTTTTTAATCTCTGTTTTTAAGCCAATAGTACTTCATTTCTGGTGGTTAAGTTTCCAAGATTGCACTTCCCTCACTTTGTCCTTCCCAGTTGATATCTATCTATGTATCTACTTACCTACCTACCCATCCATCCATCCATCCATCCATCCATACATACATACATACATATCTGGATGGACGGATTTTACAGCTGTGGATTATATCATCAACTGGAAGCAGAAAGAGAAGTCCTGATTTGGAACAGCGGGAAGGAGGACTGTGGTAAAAATTAGCCCTGAACATTAGAATGACAGCAGGTCAATTGTTACAGATATGAACTTTCTAAACTAAGAGGTGGAAAAACTGAGGATAGATTTTCCTATAATTCCCAGTTGGCACTGCAAAAGTGAGCCAGGCATTTGAGTTAATCAAATAAGTTCCATCAAGTTACAGTTTAAAGCAAAACCAAATACACCAGCAGAAGATTGACTTCAGTTTGGCTTTTTTTCAGAACCTAATGAGATTTTGCTGTTTTCTACATTTTAGTATTTCAGTGAAAGTAGGGGTGATGACATATCTAGACTGCTAGCTAGTTTTCAGTTTAAAGCAGAAACTATGGAATCCAAATTAACATTCTTGCATCAAAATTAAAGATTTATTTTATTGTATTGTATTATCATTAGAGATGCTTTCCTACAGAGTAGGGAATAGGTGAGATGCCCCTGCCAGTACATGGTAAATCTGAAGTTGAAACAAACTAACATAAAGTATAGTTAGCATATCCTTCCAAAACTTTTCCAGAAACTGGTTTTGAAAGAACAGTGTTTGATGAAAAGTTAGGCTTTATCACAAATAAGCTAGATTCTCTGTCAGTTAATTAGTCTTGATAAATCAGCTTTTAAATTTTTTAAAAATTTCTTCAGATTAAATACAGTCTGGGGCTTATATTTAGTTTTTATTTCACAAAAATTCATGACATGTTTCACAGTGACTAAGAGGATATGGCTAAGGTGGCAAGAACACAAAATACTACATGATACCTTGTCATAGAAATGCTTTCTATATTGTTTTCTCATACATGCAAACAGGGTTCAAATGTGATAAGAGTCACAATTTAAAACTAATTTCCAACTTTGTTTTAAATGAAGTGGGATGAGAAGTGAAGGTGGTTTCTCAGAGGGTCATTCTCAAATCTGATGCAGATTCCTTTCCAAGAACTGTTCCCATGTATTTCAGAACTTTTTTTCTAGCACTCTGTTGATCAGTGAGGCTTCTGACATTTACATAAAGCAAAAAGGCATTTTCATTCTCTCAGAGCCATTCCTCAAAAGAGAAAGATGCTACAGCAAGGGGAAACATTAATTAGAAGTATATCTAACATAAATGGCTTATCACTGAATTACAATACTTAGCAGAACTCACACTGCCCTTGGAAAATAGAAAAATTCCTTTAGTGCTTGGGTTTAATTTGAGAAGTTAACTACTCTAATCTGTAGTGATACATATTATGCACAAGCTGCAATGTATTTGTATATTTTAAATACTTTAAAGAATATTTAATCAAATGAATTCCTAATGGAATGTAATTTAATTCACAAGTTGAAAAATGGGGTAACAGTTTCAGCCCCCGTCACTCTCCTAATGCTTGAAGTATAGCTGGAAAATAAAACAAGCAGTGCACAAAGAACAGATATTATAGTAACAACTGTCATGATAATGAGAAGGATACACTGTAGTGTTTTTGCTTATTTTAACAAATGAGCATGAATATTTTGTTGTGCTGTTTCTTGGGGGAATAGTATTAATTCTTTTTGCTACATTGAAATGAAGCATGGGTAATGTCATTGAATGTGTGTCTAAATGACCTTAAAATGTTACATTAGAGAAATGACAGGATAAAAAAATCACACAAATGAGCGTAATGTTTATATTCTCCATGTTTGCTAGTTTTAAGTTGTATGATTTTGAGATAACTCTTCCATTGTCTAAATTATTCATGAATGGCCACTTTATTTGTATAAGAAGGCTTCAAGAAAATAGACTGTATATTCTTATTACTAGATCTATGCCAGATTTGAAAGAACCAAAATTTCCATCAGTTTATTCCTTGACTCAAGAAACAGTTTTTTCTCTCCTTTCTTGATGAGGAGAGAAATCAACAATAATGAGGTTGAACAATGAAATGCAGCAACTCTAAGACAGGCCCTACTACTATTGCAATCACTTTTCCAATAGATTATCTGTTGACTAGTATCTAGATAGTCTAAAAAGCATAATGCATTTTCCTGTGCATTAGTATGTATATCAAATGTATTACAGTATGAAAAAAAATTATAAAAATAGAAAAGAGAAATCTATATGGATTTATGTGCATAATATAAGGACTTCTTTCTAAACATGTAGGAAGTCACCTTATCATGCTCTTTTTTAAAGATTTTATTATTTATTTGACAGAGAGAGAGAGAGACATCACAAGTAGGCAGAGAGGCAGGCAGACAGAGGAACAGAGGGCAGGGGAAGCAGGCTCCCTGCTGAGCAGAGAGCTCAATGTGGGGGATCCCAGGATCCTGAGATCATGACCTGAGCTGAAGGCAGAGGCTTAACTCACTGAGCCACCCAGGTGCCCCATCTTATCACACTTTTAATAGAAGCATCATTAAATTGTGCGGCAGATTCCACTCTGACTTAAATCCATATACTTCTTATTTTTGAAGATTTATTTATTTATTTTAGAGAGAGAGAGAGCACAAGCAGGAGGGACAACGGGAGGGAAAGGGAATCTTAAGTAGGCTCTGCAATGAGTGCAGAGCCCAAAGCTGGGCTGGATCTCAGGACCCTGAGAAAATGACCTGACCTAAAAACAGGAGTCAGATGCTCAACCAACTGTGCCACCCAGGTGCTTCCATATACTTCTTAAATAACTATAATCAAACTGAAAATGTGAGATGAGGAAAGGTGGCCGGTGCTAGCTTATTCCAGTATAGGAACATGTATGTCTTACTAGTACATCCTAAGAGATACCAGAGATCAAACATATCAGAAATGTTTTCCAGTTCTTCCAGGAAGCATGGGATTAGGTCAGAAACTTTGGAAAATTCTGATATGACATGAGACATAGATATTAGATATTTTTAACTCTCCAGAACTACCTGTGTGCTAAATTGGAAAACCCAAACTACAAAAGATACTTCTCGCTTGTATGCCCTAGGCACGACCCATGATCTTGGAATTTATTGAGACCGCTCCAGTGTACAAGGTCCAGAAAGACTACTAATAGCATAAATTTGGCTTCTGTGAGATTATAAAGACTGGGAGTGATGAGTGATTAGCTTATAAAAGTCCAGAGTATGTTTCTGGGGAATAAAAAACAAGTTTCTTTGTGTGTTTTTACATGTGTAGAATGTACTCAGTAGCCTCTAAAAACAATACATTGACCAAGATCAAAAGACCTTACATTTTGATTAATGAGAAGGTTACAGGAGCACATTTGTAGTACTTAGTATATGTCAAATAATTAATCTTCACAGCCCTCTGTAACAAAGGAAGCACTGAATTTTTAAGTGAAGACAGACACAAATAAGTAAAGTGATTTTCTTCCTTCCATTTTTTTCAGGAGGCTTTCCAATCCCATTTTCCCAATCCTTATAGTTCATGAGCTACAGGTTTTACTTCCTTTTTGAAATAGTTGAGCTAATCTTTTGACTGTCCAAAATCGATTTTTCTTTGGGATTTTACATGTTCACCTTTTGTTATAAGGCAGTGAGGAACCCTGAGATTAACAGTTTATCACCTTTTGTTATAAGGCGGTGAGAAACCCCGAGATTAACAGTTTTTGTTGTTGCTGTATATACCCAAGAACCATCTGAGATTTCTTCAAGAATTTTTCATCTGATATCTGCTGCAAACTGATCCAACAAGAACTGGCAAGTTGAATTATTTCTAAGTGTTAGCTGCTTTTGTTGTTATTTTCTTTTCATATCCAGGTGCTTTTAAAATAAGAGCAAGGAAAAAGACTTTTCTTATGAAAGAATATGTACATTTTTATATGATATGTATAAGTTATACACAATATGTTATATATATATTCTTACACATATTGTGGAAATAAATAAAGGAAGCTTCACTCGAAATCGAGTTGGGAAGCCCTGAAGGGGGAATACTCTTACAGGGCCACTAGCAGTAAGAAGCATAATTGGCATTTCCCAACAGGAAAAGAAGCTTTATTTAACTTACTCCAGCAGGCGGGAAGGATTTCTCCTTGCCTAGCAACAGCCCAGCCAGTGAGAAGCTGCCATCAACCCTGTAATCAACAGAAACAGCCCCTCTTAGCTTCCTCTTTCCCCCTATAAAAGCAAGCCCCACTCCTCTGCTCTCTGAACTTGCCTATGGTTCACCATCGTTTGTGATCCTAAATTGCAATTCATCTGCTACTCCAGAATGAGTCCATTTTGCTGGTAAAATAGCTGGCTCTTTTTTTTAAGGTTAACTATTTATCTATCTATCTATCTATCTATCTATCTATCTATCTATCTATCTATCATCTATCTACATCATCTCTATCTCCCAGGGCAGTGCTCTGTGGCCCTGCAAATGTCAAATGACAGAGGAACTAGTAACAAATCAGAATAGTATAACAAGTTGCCTGAGCTGGCCTTGTTCGTCATTTATAGTAAACTATCTATTTTTTCTAATCAATATTTTATTAACTTAGCAAGTCAGAAAGTCTTTCATATGGATAAGCTGTCAAGATATATGGTAAAACAATTGCCATTAATTTAGAGAGCTACTTATCTACAGAGACTTTGGAAAAAATCTGATGATCTGTTACTCATACGGTCCAGTGGTGAAACTTGTACAACAAGCTAAAAGGCTAGGAAAACATGTACAGACTTCTGTTAAAGTTGCCTCTAAAAAGAAATAAAATTTTAACTGCTTTGTTCAAGTATGATTGACATTCAAAAAGCTGTAGATATTTAATATAGACAACTTGTGTTTAGAGATAAGTATATACCTGTGAAACCAATATCACTGTCAGTGTTACAAACTTACCCATTACCTGTAAAAGTCCTCCCCCACCTTTTTTCCTTTTGTGGTAAGAGTACTTAATATGAGATTTATACTCTCAGCAATTTTTAAGTATACAATAGTATTAGTAATTATGGGCCTTATGCTATACAGTAGATTTCCAAAATTTATTTATTTTCCATAACTGAAACTTTGTACCCTTTGACCAGCACCTCCTCACTTCCCCCTCACCCAAGCCCCTGACGAACACCTTTCTTTCTCTGCTTTTATGTGCTTGACTCTTTAGATTCCACATATAAATGAGACCATGCAGCATTTGTCTCTGTGTCTGCCTTATTTCACTTAGCATAATGTCATCCAGTTCCATCCATGTCATTGTGGATAGCAGAATTTCTTTCTTAAGGCTGAAGAATACTCCTGTTTGCCAATAAAATGCATTTTCCTTATCCATTCATCTGGAGATGGACAGTTAGATTGCTTCTGTATCTTGGCTATTATAAATAATGTCTCAATGCAAAAGGGAGTGTAGATATCTCTTTGAAATCCAGATTTTAATTGCTTTGGGTATATATCCAGAAGAGGGGTTGCTGGCTCTAATGGTAATTCTCTTTTTAATTTTTTTAAACAAACTTTATGTTATTTTCAAGAGATGCTTCTCCAATTACATTCCCACCAATATCCTCACCATTCCTTGGTGTCCAGGGAAATCTTTATAATATGTTTTAAATACAGGAAAAAAAAAAAAACATTGACTAAAGGAAAACCATCTTTTCTGTCATTAATGGATTTGAACTTCACAAATACCAAACATTTCAAATTTTTTTTTATGGAGTTAAAGCTAGGGGCTGGGCTCTTAAATGCCATGACCATCTTACACAGGGACGGGCAAACTATGGGCTGCAGGCTCAGTAGGGGTCATTATCTGTTTTGGTAAACATAGTTTTATTGGAGCACAGCTTTGCTTATTGGTTTACATGTTGTTTGTGGCTGCTTTCACCATATAACTGCAGAATTGAGTGGTTGGGGCACAGATTATATGACCTGCAAGCTTCAAATACTTTCAACAGTCATTTTTACAGAAAAAAGAACTCTGATTCCTGGTCTTACTGATTGAGGGACAGATAGGGCTAGGTAGAGAGATATAGGTAGGGGGCCCTGGGATCAGGCTCACAAAATTCAAAATGTGGAAGATCAAAGGAAACCAGAGACAGGGAACAAACCAGACCATCTGTTCCTAGGTGTCAGAGGTGAGGTCTTGTTATAATAGCTACTTGTGACCATCCAAGAATTACTGGGCCCTAAAAAGGAAGTAAGCCATTGAAGGTGTTATCACTAGTCTTTACTCAATGTATCAATAGAGATGGTAAAAAGATTTAAGTTTTCTAGTTAGCATCCTATAAAAGACCATCCCTAAAAGCCCTCAGTGGCAACCCTTTCAGGACCCCTCTCACTTCTGAGAGCTTTTTCCGTATCCTTGCTTAATAAACTTCTACTGCTTTACTCACTTAACCTTTGTCCATGAGATTCATTCTTCAACTCTGTGAGCTAAGAACCTAGCTCTCCTGCATCATTTTTGACCCATGAAGCTTAATTATAAACTAGACGTTAGGAAAGTACGATTTATGGAGTGCTAGGATAATGATGGTTTCAATTTCTATCTTTTACTTTCTTTTTTCTAGTTTTCTGCATGTTCCAAATTTTTTGAAATATTTACATATAATTCCTACATCAGAAGCACATTTTAAGTTTAATTTTATCTTCAATATGCATTTTACATACAAATATATTTTCAAATGCACTTTAAAAATAGTATATTCCTTTGCTCTCTTTTTCAGCAAATTTCTTCAAAAGAGTTATTTATATTCACTTCTTTAGTTTCCAATCTTTTTAAACTCATTCCCATTAGGATTTCATCCACATATCTCTAAAATTGCTCTCAACAAAGTCTTTTGTGGCCCTTCACTGCTAAATTCAATATCGCTTCGAATTTTACTTGACCAATTAGCAGCATTTGGAAGAGTTGATCACTCTCCTACTTAAAATGTGGCCTGCAATAGAATCCAATAATTTTATCTTCTCTTGGTTTCCCCAACAAAACTGGGTGCTTATTTCAATCTTTTGCCCAGACCCTCTTTTCCCCAACCTCTTCTTTATCATGGATTGCCCTAGGGCTAAGTCCTGGTCACCTTTCTCTGTCTACACTCCTACCTCTTTGCATATCCCATCTCTGGCTTTAAGTGCCTTCCATATGCTAAAGATTCTAAAATGGGTTTCCTCAGGTCATTGTGGAAAAACAGAAGCAAGAATCCTGCTATCTTGACATCTCTACTTGGAAATCTAACAGATACCACAAATTTGACCTCTGTGAAACTGAACTCTGACCACCGTTCTACTCTAAGTTGACTTAACTAGCATCCCTTCCATCATAGTTAATGGAAACTATGTTTCCAATGGCTCAAACCAAAAACTTTGAAATAACCATTCATTCTTTTACAGCCCATTATAGGGAATTATGTTAGCTCCACCTTCAACTTATGTTAAGCTAAAACCTCACACCTTTCACCACCAATGCAGCTAACACCAGGTCTGAGTTATCCTCATTTCTTGTCTGCAAAGTAATTATAATGCCATGAGTCTTCTGTGGTCAGCTCCCTGTTAACACTCCTTTACTACGACTTTGCTCCTATTCATTTCTATCAAATTGCCTCTTAAAGCTCTACAGCTATATGCAGCATTCTCCAGCCTCCAGCCTTCTGTGTTGGCCATTCTTTCTGCCCACAACCCCAGCTATAAGCCTGGTAATGTTCTCAATTCCTTTAAGTATTGTTCTAATAGAAACTTCTCACCCTGCCCATATAAAAGATCTTCTTTACCCTGGTCTGGTTTTTCCTTTTATTCACTACATTTGTTATCTTCTGTCGTAGTCTATAATTTACTTTATGATTATGTTTATTTCTTATTATCTGTCTCTCCTATAGATGAGAAGTCAACCTGAAGACAGTGATCCTTGTTTTTCTCCCCGATGCATTCCTAGCACTTAAAGTAGCAATCTATCTATCTATCTATCTATACACATATTGTCCAAACGTAGGAGAAATTAAGACCCGTATGTGTGCACATAGAGATAAACATTTACCTGCTCTTCCTACCAGAATTTAGACTTCCATTACTTTCAAATGTTTCACTGTAGAGAAGTGACTTTCTTCCAATAAATGCCAGGTATATTTTGAAGTTTGCGATTCTGTATATTTTTCCGAAATCTTACATTTCAGTAGCAGCTTATCTGTTTGGAAATGCATTCTGGATAGGTTTTAAAAAATACTCTGGACCTAATTTTCTGATAATACTGCACTTTGAAAAACTTTAACTTTCTTGCCATGGGCAATTGCTGAGTCAGCTAAACATCTTCCTAGACCAATTGGATATACTCATCCCTGGAAGCAATACTTGAGTAGTGACAGCCACTAAATCCATTAGAAAATTCACAAAGATACATTTAGTCAGTTTTTTTGGGTTCTGTTTGCAAATAATCAAATAAATGAAAACTATTATCCAAATCCCATCCTAATGGGATTACTACTGTTTTATAATCCTTACATACTTTTAAGTTTCAAAACCTTAGTTACACCTATGCTTTACCTTTGTTTTGTATTTTTATTTTGTTGTTTATTTACTCCTTCCTATCTTTCAAAAGAGAAGTAAGTCCCAGAAGAATACTTCTTCTCTTATAGGCATTTTCTCATTGACTTTTCTGTCCTAATTTCTTTATCTTTAAGCTTCAAAGAACATTCTGGGAATATTGATGTGCCCTTTTGGGTGCATTATTCTTGTTTTTCACAGTTATTTGTGTTGGCTGTTTTTTACTATAATTTTATTTATTGACCACATATAATATGACTAATATCAGGCTACATGCTCAGAGGGATCCAGATCATAAAACTCAAAGACCTTACTATTTGGCTTTATTTCCTCATTTTTATGAGTTTTAGCATAGAAACAGTTATTAGTCTCAGCTTATAGGGAAATTTTACTGTTGACGAGAACTTCATAATTTTACCTAAAGACCATTTTACTTAAGAAATCTACTCAAAAGGGCATTATTCATACATAGAACATAGGTTGGTGTAGAAAATTGCTGTTGGCTTACTAAATCAAGGACTGGCAAAGATAAACCAGGTGTGAACACACACACATACATGCACATATTTGTATTTATTACCTTATATAAAAACATCAATATGAAGTAGAGAAATATATAATTACACCCACTTCTATGGTTCTGACATTAATATCAGAGAAAAAAATCTTTCTATTTTGAACATGCTTGCCCTTTTCTTCAAGAACTTCATTACTCCTAACAATATGTTGCACATTTGCCCTTTCACAAATACTATATATACAATGCAAGCAGTATTTTATCACTGAAATTTATTTTTTATATTCTACTGTTTTAGGAGACCAGCTTGTTATGCATCTTCTATTTGAAATAATTCCAAGCCTTTATACATCCTCAAGAAGGGAAAAATAACTCAGTGATGTGTTTATACTGTAAAGGTAATTGTTTTATTAATTTATAACTTTTAAACACTATGCTAAAACATCCAGCTGATTAATGTAAAAATGCTTTATTTTGCAAATATGTGTTTTTAGTAAATATGTCCAGATTTGTTCATTATTTTCTCTATGAGTAGACTGGAAAATTCCAAGGCCTTTCATTTTCCACAAACTGAAAATTAGTATGATGGAAATTTCACAATGCACAAAATGTAGTAGGGATACAACATGGTTCAGCACCCTAGATGTCCAGTTCATCACTCTGTGGGGCACAGGATCTACTCAAGCTGAGACGGTGGGATAGTCTACATGCTAGAAGTCTAGAGAAATGCTTGTGCTTGTTCCTTCTTACCCACTCTGGTGTTGAGTGTTG
>ML112097.1:0-32887 GCA_003697995.1 Taxidea taxus jeffersonii
GCTGGCCCACTTTGTGGATTTTGAACTCGCATTTTGGAATTAAAGATTTGGACTTGGATATATATACCTTACTGGTTCTGTTTCTCTTAAGAACTCCAATACACTAAGTCATAAAAGGTGATACAGCCTTCACTTTACTCTCTCTTTTCCTTTGGGTACTTGCCTTGAAAAAAAGCCACTATGTTATGAGGAAGCTCGGGCAACATGGAGAAGCCATGTGTGGATGTTCCTGGCAACAGGAGCCCAGCTTGCAACCAGCCTCAATAACCAGATGTGTGAGTAAAGGAGCCTCCGAAAGTCTGCTGCCCCCAGCCTTCATCAACAACCCTGCTCTGAAGCCCCAAATGTCCCAGAGCAGAGAACAGCCATCCTCACTGCGTTTGGTCTGAATTACTAATCAATAGAAATCTTGAGATAATAAATGATTAAATAATTTCATTTCAAGACTTTTTCAAAAATGTTTTTATCTAAATGATTTGATACTTGAAAGATAGGGTCCCTAGGGGCACCTGGGCGGCTCAATTATCCAACTCTTGATTTCGTTCGACTCAGGTCATGATCTCACGGTCGTGAGTTCGAGCCCCATGTTGGCTCTGCACTGAGTGTGGTACCTGCTTAAGATTCTCTTTCTTCCTCTCCATCTGCCCCTCTCGGCTCAGTCTCTCTAAAAAGGAAGGCAGGAAGGTAGAGGAAAGGGGAAAGGGGAAAGGAGATGGGAAGGGAAGGGAAGAATAAACATAGGGTCCCTAAAGAGTAAGGATTAAAATTGTAATAAAGCCTTTGCTATCAGACCTATGAAAACTGAGCACACCCTCCTGAGCACACCCTCCCTAGTCTAGGGAGACACTTGCCCTCAGTCACTTCCTGACCAGGTGCTTTAGGTGATAAGGCAGAGTAGGGTCCAAACCACACCCTCTAATGTCTGGCCTGGAAAGATGCTACTTCCTGTCTCAGTGAGTTCCCACCCAGAGCCTCAGGGGTTTGGCCTCCAATGTGTACCTCCAATCTGGGCCTGCCCACATTCCAGGGAAACTGACGACCGCCCCGCTTTAAGGAAGGCCAGGGGTTAACTAGCTGCTCTACAGATCTTCCAAAACCAGAGCATTTAGATGGATCACCTTGGGATCCAGAGTCGTGCCCTCCAGAGGCGCAGAGGAAATTCAATCAAGCCCCAAGCTATTCAGGAAGAGATAGAAGCAAGCCCCAGCCAGCCAGCGGCAAGAACAGGAAGGCCAGACTGGGAAGCAAGCGCCTCGTGCCAGGAGCTTTCCTTCAGACAACACTTAATTTGGGAATCTGAATCCCAGCCAAAGAAAAGAATCCTGACCAGTGGCTGGTCCCAAAGACAACAATGCCCTTGATGACCGTGGTTTGTTCTCAAAGCAGAGCAGCAGGAGGGAGCCAGGGAGGGTCCCAGCACGAAGCTGGAAAGCCAGTGTTGAGCACAGCAGAAGTGGTTCATCCCCTTGAAACGCGTGTGGGCAGTAAAGATGGGCAGCGTTTCTGGAGGGCCTGCAGTGGGCCAGGCACCAGGTGAAACTCTCTACAAAATGGTCTTACCAATCCTTAAAATAGCCTCAGAAGTAGGTACAGTATTTGCTCCACTCTCTCCACACTGTCACCCTGCAAAGGCAGAGAGACTCTTCCCCCGCTTAACACTTGTGTGTGTACTCCCCAGGTCCCTGACTAGCTTCTCCGTAACCACTGGACAGCATGGCAATCAGGAAGTTGACAATGAACCAGTAACACCGTGTGACCCACAGCTCCCATTCAGATTTTGCTACTTGCTCTAATGACGCCACTTACAGGTCCCGCATCCAAACCGGGATCCCGGTGGCATTCCGGGGTCATGTCCCTTTAGTCTTTCCAGTCTAGAACAGTTCCTCAGATATGCCTCATCTTTCGTGACCTTGACAGTTTTGAAGAGCACAGGCCTGTTACACTAGGTCACGCCCCCCCCCAATCTGCGTTTGTCTGGTGCTTCCTCATGGTTAATTTATTTGGGGCCGGAATACCACAAGAACGGTGCCGTGCTCTTTTCAGGGTATCCTGTTAGGAGGCACCCAGCATCAGTTAATCAGACCCATTCCTGATAAACACAGAGGGACTTTACCAAGGATTTGGAGTCATGTACTGAGAAGAAAGACTGTAACAGTGTCTAGAATCCGCCCCCTCTCCTCCCAGCTCAGCAAATCTCATTTTGAGGGGGAGGCCAGCCGGACAGAGGCCAGACCGGGTGTAGAAGGGGAACAACAATATTGCTGGAAGGTGTTAAGACAGAAGGGGCTGTGTTTGTTGGGACTTGTCCTAGGGAGGGAACTGGAGTGGCAGGAAGGAGCTCTTTCCCAGCCATTTGGGGAGGAGGGAAAGACCCCATAGCAGCATTCTCAAACAGCTGGAAGACCAAAGAGCTGGATGCCAGGGAAGGAAAACACGAAGCTGCTTCAGGAACAGGAAGAAATATACGAGGCAAGGAAAAATGAGCAGAGGGACAAAGGAACAAGACACAACAGCATCATCACAGAGGCTCGAGGTATTGGCTTCATGTAACCGCAGAGGTGTTTAAAAAATAAACTTAAAACCAACATAAACAAGCCTAAAGATATAAGACTTATGACCTCTACGTCTTAAATAAAAACCCACTTGAGCTGAAACAAAACAATGGAAGAGAAAGAAAAAGTAAGCTTATTTTGATGTATCTCTCAGTCCACAGGCTTGTAGCCAAATAACCTGTGCTAATAATCCCAGGTCTTTGGGGAAGTTCCTCAGTCTTGCTGAGACTCAGGTTTCTCATCTGTGAAATGGGAGGGAGGAGAAGTACCTCACAGCGTTGCCCCAAGGACTAAATAAGGCGCCCCCTCGTCCCTCACCCTGCATTCCTGTATTCAAGCAATCCCGACTGGGTGCCGACTGTGTAGCCCCACTGTTCCTGGGCTGGGAACTCAGCACAGGACACAACAGCCCCCACAGAGCTGACATTCGGAGGGCACAGCCTACCAGAGTGTTCTGTAAGCTGTTACACACTGGGCACATTGAAGGAGTCAGTGCTATTTAAGGGTAACAGTGGGTGTGACTTGGGTATTACAGACGGGGAAATCAAGTCACAGAGGTGATGTAAGCCATGGTAGTGCTAAAGAGAGACACAAAGTCACTCCCAACTCTCCTCAATGTCTGTTATCTGGGGAAGAAATGTGCCTGTCTGAAACCTCTCATGGATGACCAGAGGAGAAAAACTCTGGAAGGATATTGACCAAGCTTCTCTCGGGGAAGGATGAGAGACAAATTCTAACTCGGCCACAGCTGCTAAGTCAGGAGCAAACTGGGTGTTGTACAATCCGAGGATCTGGAGACCTGTTGAGTGAAAGGCTGCTCCCTGCACTAGGTCTCCGGCTTTCTTTTTGCCTTTCTGACTTCCTCTGCCTCCTCCTATAAAATCCTGGATTCAGACCTAGGCCTGGGTGGGTCCTTAAGGACCACTGAGGGCAACACTCTCAACCTCCTGATGAGGAAAGCAAGGCGCAGAGCAGTTAAGAGCCTCCAGGAAAAGGCAAAGTGTGCAAATAGCAGAACTGAAATTCCAAGCCCTATGCCGGGATGCCAGCCTAGATCCTCCCTGCTGCTTCTCATTTCCATAAACCCACTTTTCTTTGCTTCAGCTCTGCAAATTCCTGACTTGTTTGGGAAATTATGATGTTCTCATTCTTTTTAAACTTCTCCAAAAATGATGCAGTTTCAAAATTCTGAAGGCTAAAATGACCATGATGTGGTCCTAAAGAAGATGGACGTTAATTGTGTACCATGGCGGAGACACCATAAATCCCATCACTAAAACCTTAGCTGTGTTACTTATTTTATCCAACTTTCCATTAGCTGGTTCCTCAATAAGAGTGTTGCTTCCTGGTTTCCGTGGTTATCTTTAAAAATGTCACTCAAGGGCGCCTGGGTGGCTCAGTGGGTTAAAGCCTCTGCCTTCAGCTCAGGTCATGATCCCAGGGTCCTGGGATCGAGCCCCACATCGGGCTCTCTGCTCAGCGGGGAGCCTGCTTCCTCCTCTCTCTCTACCTGCTTCTCTATCTACTTGTGATCTTTGTCTGTCAAATAAATAAAATCTTTTAAAAAAAATAAAAATAAAAATAAAAATGTCACTCAAACACTAATATCCAGATGAGACCGAACATGAATCCAACATGCCAGACCTTTGTGATGACCAGAGCTCTCCCTGGTGATGGACCTGGCATCAGCCATCACTCTCTGAGCTCCAGGTCACCATGGGCAGGAAGGGGACGGGGTGGTCTGGACAGATCCTCAGGCGCCTGCTTGGGCTGGGCCTCCATTTCAATGCTAACATGAACACAGCTGTTTGGCTTTGTGTTTATTGATTTTTTTTTTCTTGCTGGTAATTTTTAAAACCTTTTTCTTTTAGGAAAGCTTTAGGCTCACAGCAAAATTAAGAGGAAGGTATAGAGATTTCCAGTTACCCCCAACCCCATACACACACTCATGCCGAGCATCCCCCATCATCAACACCCCCCAGCAGAGTGACACGCTTGTTACAAGTGACCAAGCTTCACTGACCCATCACAATCACATAATCACCCAAAGCCCATAGTTTACATTAGGCCTCACTCTCGGTGCTGCCCACTCGATGGGGTCACACAAGTGTATAATGACGTGTTTCATGAGAGTAGCATACAGAGCACTTTTACTGCCCTAAAATATCCTTTGTGTGTTTATTGATCTTTTTGGACGTATTTCCTCTTTCACTAGAACGATGCCCTCAGAAGCACTGTAACTTCCTCTCTTCCCTCCTGAGTCACGGTAAAGCACACTCGTGTTTTCAGGACTTCCTCAGTGTTTTTCTAGATGCATCTTGTATAAATTTACAGGCTTTCCCTGGAAGAGGTCTAACAGATCTCCTCATTCAACTTAATGTAATTCCTCACACTCAGTGGATGTGGCAGAGAGGGTGGTCGCGGACCCCAGCACAAGATCTCCCTGCTCCAAACCCTGGTTCTGGTTTTGTGCCGCCCTGCAAGCTGGCCTGATCCCCTTGTGCCTTGTTTTCTCATCCGAGAAATGGGGATGATAGTAATATAACTGACCTCATTAGGTCACTATAAGAAGTAAGTGTGTTCATATGTACACTGGCCTTGGAGAAGTGTCTGGCACTTCACAAGCCAGGCATCGCCAGGCTTTCGGGACGTAATGATAAATCAAACACAGATCCTGCTTTCAAGAGGGTTACTCAGAGAACACAAAAAATATACACATGGGAAAGTAACATCATATGTTCTTATCATGAACATTTTTTTAAAAGATTTTATTAATAAGTAATCTCTGTACTCAACATGGGGCTCAAAGTTAGAACCCTAAGATCAAGAGTTGCAGGCTCTACAAACTGAGCCAGCCAGGCACCCCAGGTGTTTTCTTTTGTTGTTGTTGTTATTTTTAGTAATCTCTATGCCCAACATGGGGCTCAAACTCATGACCTTGAGACTGAGTTGCTAGCTCTACCCACTGAGCCAGCCAGGTGCATTTTTAGACAAGATAGTGCCATATCACTTTGTGTTCTATATGGGAACATGTTGCTATAACATCACCCCTGAACACCAGCATTTTCATTTGGAATTTGCTAAATGCCACCATCCATTAATTCACCAACACTGATTGAGCACCTACCATGTTGTAGTCACTATACTAGGCATTTAGGACATAAATGCAATATAGACTCAAAATGTTGACATGTCATTCTTTCCAGCCTTCCCCCTTCCTCTGTCTTCTCTGTCCCACTCCCAAGTATTTATGACTGCCTACTGGTTCCTGAGCTTCAAGGTAGAGGGGAGAGCTGAGAACTGAGAGAGGTTGGCTTGGTCTACATAATTAAAGTGGTGTATGGAGGGGGGTGGACAGGAGAGATATAAAGATTGGAGTAAGTTGGAAGAAGGGAAATTTTGGAGAGTAGCTGCTGTGATGAGTGTGACTTTGGGGACACAGACACATGAAGAGGAACTTTAGAACCTCTGCTGGGCACTCTGCAGTGTAATTCCTTCTATGAGCCCCTTCTAGAGACTTCAGTAAAGATGTCAGTACTTTTGGATGTGAACTTAGTGCTTCTTTTGAACATGGCTCTATGCTGAGACGGGCTGTTGTAGCCAGCTTCCAAGAAGGCCCAGTGAGTCTTGCCTGCTAGAATTCATGCCCTCGTGTGGTCCTGTCCCACAATGAATAGGGACAAACTGCCATAATAGGATACTGCAGAAAGGAAGGAGTGGGACATCTGGGGCTGTATCCTAAAAGACACTGCAGCTTCTACCTAATTCTATTGGATAGATTACTTGCTCTCAGGGAAGTCACCTGCCATGTTGTGAGGATCCTCAAGCAGTCCTGAGGTCAAGTCCATGTGGGAAAAACAAATCTCTCCTCTGACAGCCTATATATTCTGCCAGCCACATGAGTGAACCTTCTTAGAAGTGGATCCTACAGCTCTGGCCAGCGGCTTGCTGCAACCTCCTGAGAGATCCCCAAGCCAGAACCACTCATCTAAGCCACTCCGAAATACTGGACCTGTCTGAGATGATAAACAGTTACTGCTATTTTTAAATCTCTAGGTTTAGGGTTAAGTTATTGTGCAGCTAAACCTGGCTAGGAGGTGGCCCACCTTTACTGAGGTTCCCAGCCATCTCAATCCATAAACACAAAAGTGGACAGAACAAGAGTAATACTTGGATCTCACTGCTCTCACTTCTTCTGTATATATACACACAGATTTTTTTTTAAAGATTTATTTATTTATTTATTTGAGACAGAGATCACAAGTAGGCAGAGAAGCAGGCAGAGAGAGAGGAAGGGAAGCAGGCTCCTGGCTGAGCAGAGAGCCCGATGTGGGGCTTGATCCCAGGACCCTGGGATCATGACCTGAGCCGAAGGCAGAAGCTTTAACCCACTGAGCCACCCAGGCGCCCCTATACACACAGATTTATAACCTCCTGCCTATTCTCCAGCTTTGAGCCCAGCTGTCAGAATTTTAGGGCAAGACACTCAGGGGTCTGGGTGTTACACCTTTATATAATGCAAGTATGGAAGCTTCCCACCTTCCTAAGTCATGTTCCTGTGTAACTCTGAGGTGAGTAATCAGACAATTGCTCTTTTTGTAACCAGAGGAATCTCCTCTGCTGACAGTCCCTGACAGTCCCGTAGGTCCTTCTTGCCACTGCCAATAACCCTTAATGACTGGTCTAGAAACTGACCCATCGGGACGCCTGGTGGCTCAGAGGGTTAAGCCTCTGCCTTCGGCTCAGGTCATGATCTCAGGGTCCTAGGATTGAGTTCCGCATTGGGTTCTCTGCTCAGTGGGGAGCCTGCTTCCCCACCCCCTCTCTCTGCCTGCCTCTCTGCCTACTTGTGACTTGTGATCTCTCTCTGTGTCAAATAAATAAATAAAATCTTAAAAAAAAAAAAAAGAAAGAAACTGACCCATCCTCACAGGATGTAGCATTTCACCAGTGTCCTGGTAGAGTGCCTGACAGTGTTCTCTGCTCACGAACCGCCTTGCCCATATTCCTCAGACTGCCACGAAGGTGCACCGGCCCTCTGTGGACGGGTCAGGTGATTCGTCAGAGAGCAGGAAACCACAGGATGGGCAAAGGTTCTAACTATACCATGCTATCACGTCCTCAAACAACACAAAGGGAAAGTGTTGCTGTATTGATTTCCTAGAGCTGTGATCACAAAAGTACCACAAACTGGGGGGTTTAGAACAACAGAATTGTATTGTCTTCTTCATTTTATAAGGATACCAATCATATTGGGTCAAGGCTCTACTAATAACCTGGTATTAACTTGATTACCTCTGTAAAGTCCGTATTTCCAAATAAGGTCATATTCTGTGGTCCTGGGGGTTAGGTCTCCATGTATCTTTTCTCGGGGGGAGGGACGCAATTCAACCCATACCAGAGACCTAGGCCTTCAAAAGAAGGTTGTCCCATGGGGTTACTTTCTCTTAACTTCTTTCTCAGTACTCTAAATTCCCCTCTTTACAGGCAGCTGCCTTTTCTATGTCCCCCTGTTCAGGGCTTCACCCTGCCATTGCAGAAACACTCTTCTGGGACCTTGCCATCTGCTAAGCCATTATGATCCTAGAGGGACAGGGCTGTCCCACAGTGGAGGACCCCACTTTAGTTCAGTCTCCTTACCAGCCAGAGGCATGACAGATCATTCACCACTTAAAAAAAAACCAAAAAACCTGGCAAGTCACTCCAAAATGAGCATTGGCTTTTCTTGGCAACCATACAGTCTAATCGCCTATGAGGAAAAGAATCCCCTGGGCTTCGTTTATTTGTATGGTGCAGAGTTGAATTAATCATTCTCTGCACTTTGGAGCAACCCACCATCAAGTGTCAGTACACTACCCATTCCTCTCTCCCTGGCTCTCTCTTCTTCCTCATCCGTGGTCTCTGCCAGTCCTGCCTCTTTCCCATAAGCACCCACTCCACGGCTCGCTGTGGGTCCTGGAAGAGGCCTGGGTCCTTGTCAAGCACATAGGTTGTTTTTTTTTTTATTTGTTTTGTACTTCTAATTTTATGAATGATCTATTGGTCTAGATAGCATCGTGCTTCTTCGTTTTATTACTCTATTCATGTTCCTCATATTAAGACGATTTTATTTTCACCCCTCGTGCAACATAAGCTCCAACATAGTTGAGTTAAGCAACGTTTGATTTCTTCTTGGGTCTGGCTTATGCTATAAGAGCCCTAAGCATAACTACAATTGATACTCTCCTTTACATCCCAGGAGGGTAGAACCAGATCCGATTAGACTGACTTCTCATTCCATATCTCCCTGCATCCCACCTGTGCAAAGGCAATGGGATGTTCCCCGCATCACCTCACATAGCCCAGACACAGACCCATAAATGCACTCTGATCCTATTCACTGATACAGAGAGGATGCAACCAGCCCCATCGAGAATGTGGGGATTCCACAGCACATATGACCTGGTTTCTGCAACAAATAAATGTCACTAAAAGAAGGTGGGATGAGGAGAGGCAAGGGAGAAATGAGAATGGATTAAGAGATACTTAAGAGGGGTGCCTGGGTGGCTCAGTGGTTTGAGGCCTCTGCCTTCAGCTCGGGTCATGATCCCAGGGTCCTGGGATCGAGCCCCGCATCGGGCACTCTGCTCAGCAGGGAGCCTGCTTCCTCCTCCCTCTCTCTGCCTGCCTCTCCACCTACTTGTGATCTCCGTCTGTCAAATAAATAAAATCTTTAAAAAAAAAAGAGAGATACTTAAGAGATGTATTATTAACCAAGTGCAACATCTGAACCTTATTTAGATCATGATTTGAAAAAGCCAATTGTAAAAGCACATTTTCAAGATAATGAGGGAATTTTCAACATAAATCAGTCATTAGATGAAACTGAGTTATTAGATTTTTTAGATAAAATAATTCTATTATAAATATGGCTTTCATAAAGTTCTTATTTTTAGATCTTCATATTGAAGCATTTATTTATTTATTTAAATTTTATTTATTTGACAGAGAGAGAGAGACAGCGAGAGAGAGAACACAAGCAGGGGGAGTGGGAGAGGGAGAAGCAGGCTTCCAGCTGAGCAGGGAGCCCGATGCGGGGCTCAATCTCAGGACCCTGGGTTCATGACTTGAGCCAAAGGCAGATGCTTAATGACTGAGCAACCCAGGCACCCCTTGAAGCATTTACAGATGAAACCATATGATGTCTTGTATTTGCTTTATAATACTCCAATATGGGGATTGACAAATTTTTTCTGTAAAAAGCTAGATAGCAAAAATTTAGGCTTCCTAAGCCACATGATCTCAGTCACAACTACTCAGCCTTGCTGTGACGGGAAAACAGGTATAGATACTGCCTGCATGAATACGTAAGGCTGTGTTCCAATGAAACTTTATTTTCAAAAAAGGAGACAAGTCAGATTTGGCTCATGGGGTCACAGTTTGCCAATTTCAGCTATAGTGAAAAAAAAAAATGGAGAAGAGCAGAAAAGTGAAAAAAAAACCTGACAAAATGTTGATATTGTTGAAGTCAGATGACAGGAACATAGTGGTTCATTACACTATTTCTCTATTTTTGTGTATGTTTGAATATTTCCAGAATGAAAAAAAAAATCAAAGGCACTGAAGAGGTCTTTTTGCAAAGAAAGAAAACCATTTGCCTTTGACTTCTCTCCTTATCTCCTTCACTTCCCTTGCTTTTGCCTGTTTCTCAGATCTATTTCACACACCCACTCACACACACACTTTCACTTCGATATATTTTTTAATCAAAATGAACTTCCTAGGCAGCCCCATACTGCTGAGGAATGCAGCGAAATCCTTATGGTGGGTTCTCATATTCTTTCCCAGAAGGCTCACGGGCCCATTTCCTTTCAGAGCTTTACACCCTTGGAAACACTTTTCCTAAAATGGAGATTCCAGGCCTCAGAGCTGAGGCCGACCAGCCCCTGGGAAGCATTGTTGTTTTCTTATTTCTCAGCAGGAAATAGGAATGTCCCAGGGAGGATTAGAACATTACCCCACAGCTCTGGTGAAGGGCTGGGAACACTGACTGGAAGTTGGAATCTGGTTGGAACATCTGGAAGTTCAAAGAAGGAAATGTTAAGTTATTCATCAGGCTCCGTAAATTCTCTTAAAAGTAGATGACTGTGAAGGAGACAGAAGACAATGGCACAAGTTGTCAGAGAAAAGACATTACATACATCTCACTTGAAACTGCCCCAAATGTGCCGGCTGAATAGGTCATCTCACACTGTGGGCGGCAGATCCACCAGGACAGAATAGCTGTTGACCCTACTCTCCCAAGATCCTTCCATGGATGACAGGGACACTTGCAAAAGCTGCCTGTAACCAGCTTCCATCCACCCGCCATCAGCATCAGCCCCCAAGCCTCTGCCCTCCTGGAAAGATTTCTCCCTTCACCTAGCCAATCCCCACCCTCCATTTGTAAAGGGGAAGAGGTCTTTCCTGACAACCCCAGCTCCTGGTGACCTCTCCATCTTATGAGCTTCTCCAGCACATTCTGGTAGTATCATCTGTTACCATTTAATTGCTAGTTGCACTACGCACCACCGAGGGAGGATAAGCAGTGTGGGCTGCTGAAACAGATTAACCCCAAATTTTCAGTGACTTAACACAAAACGTTGTTTTCACTCATGTCACAGTACAAAGTGTGTATTCTCGGCCAGCTAAGCATTCACATGATCATCCGGGGTTCCCTAAGCTCTGTTTTGCAGCTCCACCCTCTTGAAGGTCCTTGGAGTCCTTGTTATTTAGTCGGCAGATGAGGAAAGAGAGCATAGGCAAGGTACACCCACTTCTACTGTACAATAGCGTGTCTGTGAGATTCCTCCATATTGTGCCTTGAAACAATAGTTCATTCTCTTTTGTTGCTGTGTAATGCTCTATTACATGATTACACCACGATTTATCCACTCTACTGCTGATGGGCATATGCACTGTTTTCAGTTTGGGACTATTATCAACAAAACTAAGATGAATGTATCTTTAGGTGCACGTATCTATACATACCTGTTGGGAACGCACCTAGCGGTAGAAATGCTGGGTCGGGGACGCCTGGGTGGCTCAGTTGGTTAAGCGGCTGCCTTCGGCTCAGGTCATGATCCCAGCGTCCTGGGATCCAGTCCCGCATCGGGCTCCTTGCTCGGCAGGGAGCCTGCTTCTTCCTCTGCGCCTGCCTCTCTGTCTGCCTGTGCTCTCTCTCTCTCTCTCTAACTAATAAATAAATAAAATCTCAAAAAAAAAAAAAAAAAAAAAAAAGAAAGAAATGCTGGGTTGGAGAGCAGGCAAGTAAAACTTCAGTGGATGTTGCCAAATACTTTTCCAAAGTGGTTCTGCAAAGGTACATGTCTGCTAGCATTGCATGAGACGTCCAGTGGCTCCATATCGCTGCAAACACTTGGTATTGTCATCTTTCTCATTCAGCCATTCTAGTGTAAGTACAGTGGTATCTCCTCATGGACTGATTGGTTGATTGGTTGGTTGATTTTCTCACCATGTGTGCATTTTTCTAATGTGCATTTTTCTAAGGACTAATGTAATTTGAGCAGCTTTTAAAAGGCTCACTGGCCACTTCAATCTTCTCTTTTGAGAATTTCCCATTCAAGTCTTTGGACTACTTTTCTTTTGAGTACTCTTTTTCTTATTCAAGATATGAATTTTTTTGTCACTTATGAATTGCAATGATATTCTCACACTCCATGGCTTGCTGTTTTGCTCCCTTGTGTTTTTCTTTTTTAAATAAACAAAAGTTTTAAATTAAATGAGATACAGAGTATCAATCTTTTCTTGTAGAGGTAGTAGTTTTTGTGTCCAGTTAAAGAAAGCCTTACCTATCCCAAGGTCATGAAGATATTCTTCTATGTTCCCTTTAATATCTCTTGGAAGCTTTTTTGTTTTATCTTTCACCTTCAGGCCCATAATTTAGCTGTAATTTACTTCTGTGTTTGATATGATGTAGGAATCAAGGTTTTCCCATTTGAATATCCCTTGAGTAGCACCATTTATTGGAAAGACCATCCTTTCCCCACTGTATTGCAATGTACATTTGTTTCAAATCAGGTGATTATATATGTGGGGGTCAATTTGGGGACTCTTATTTCATTATTTTGATCAATGTTTTATCCTTCCACTGATATGCATAGTTTTGACTACAGTAGCTTAAAAATAATTTGCAAAATTAAAAGTAATTTGCATCCTCTAACTTTGTTCTTACTCAGGATTATCTTTGCTGTTGTGGCACTTGGCATTTCAGAATTTGCTTGTTAGTTTTTACATGAACACATTTAAGTCTGTGGGAATTTTGTTTGGAATTGAATCAGATCTACAGATAACACTGGGGAGAATTAACAGCTGCACAAAATTTTTTCAATCCATGAACATAGTATATAACTCCTCTTTTTCTCCTTTCTTTAATTTCTTTTGGTAATGTTTTGTAGATTTCCATACACAGGTCTTTCACATCTTTTGTTAGGTTTCTTCTCAGATGATTTTGTTGTTGTTGTTGTTATTGATAATGGAACTGCTTTTTTGAAATTTCACTTTCGAATTGTTTGTTGCCAGCATAAAGAAATACAGCTGACTTTTGTATACTGACTCTCTATTCAGTGATATTGACCCATTTCTTATCGATTTTGGCCTCTCCCACTTAGAGTTTATTGTCCAGAACTCAGTCATATGGTAACACCAAAGGGCAAGAGAGTGCCTGGGATGAAAAGGAAAGAAGTTTTAGGGAATACAATGAGTTCTTCTATACACTACACTGAGATTTTAACATTACTGGACTTAACCCTGTCACTTCACTATGCTGCAAGGAACTCTAAAGTTCTCCATTTTAAGACAGTGTTTAGCTAATATAACTTGAGGAGTCATTCAGAACACCCTAGTTGGAAAACAGATGCATTAATAGTTATACTCTGTTACTTTGGATAATCAGTGGGCCCCACGGTGATCGTAAAACAAAATATCACCTTGAAATTGCATGGTGGAATCCTGCTCCATAGTGGACATAAAGATCATCCAAACTATGCTTATGTTTCTATGTGGTTTTGTTTGTTTGTTTGTTTTTTGAGAAAGAGAGAACAAGCAGATGGGAGAGGCAGAGGGTGTAGGAAAAACAGAGGAAAGACGAAGCAAGGTCCCCCCTCAGTGAGAGTGGGGAGCCAACACAGGGCTCAACCCCAGCATCCTGGAATCATGCCCTGAGCTGAAGTCAGATGCTCAACTGACTGAGACACCCAGGCACCCCTGTTTCTATGATTTTACATTGGCATAGAAACAAAGCACACACCAAACACCTCCTAATGAGCTTGGAGACAATATGACGACCCACCCCCCTATTTTTATTATAACTACCCAAGCCTAAAACCACACATCAGCAAGTTGCTTTATTTTTGAATGACCTGATTCAATATTTTCACTCTCAAATGCTATAATTTCATGTTTTGTTTAATTCCCATTACCACACACAAATGATCTGCTTTCTCAATTAACCTAATTTGCTCATAAAATGGCAGTGGCTAAGCCCACCATTCAGTCACTGAACTCTGATTGGCTGGTGCTGGGCATGTCAGAGTCCTGACTGGTTGAATTTGAGGTCTTCAGTCTGTCCACAATGAATATAAGACACAGTTAACTGCTTTTGTGGTGATCAGATATGCTCTTGTTTCATATTTTACACAGAACATAATTTCATTCGTTCTTGAGCGCACATCTGACCATGCTTAGGTTAAAGGATTCTGAAGCTGGGATGCTCCAAAACACGACGTCTCCCCCTAAACAGCGGCTGGAAACACAAGCCCGTTTCCACTGCCTGTTTGAGCAGACTGCACTGCTGTGAACAAAGGAGGACCTGTGGGGTGCTGCCCATTGTCACGTATGCCAGGAGGATACTGGATAAAGTCTATCAAGGTCTGGGGCTCAGGTTCAATCATGCAAGTCTGTGAACCTCCAAGGAGCAGGCCTCGAGTTTCCCTTCCAGAGGAGTGGTGTGTGGCTCTAGTTGCCATTTCATCCCACGTCTAGCACAGAGAAAGCATTTGTGGAAGGAAGGATGGTTCAAGAGGTCATTTCCCAGGTCCACGCCACCTTATTCCCTCTTTCTCTCCCCTTCCCTCTGTCTCCCCCTCTGCTCTTCTCTCACACACGCTCCTAAGCTGGTCTATGGCTGAGAGTCTCCTGACAGAAGTTGTCAGCCGCACTCACAACCCCTGCTCCACACCTACCCCAGCCCCTCTGCTTTTCCCTTAGAAAGCCTTTCCATTTTTTGTTCTGTTTTGCTTCAGTGCATTTCTAAGGTGTTTTCCCCCATGTGCTGTTAAATCACATCAGAGCCTCAATCAGTGGCTTAAATTCAAATTCAAAGGCCAGAAAAGGGGATAGTAGTGCTGAAGACAAAGTGGCCTCCAAGGGCCCAAGGGAAAAAAAAGTCCTTGTAGCCTTTCTCCTCCACTGTGTCAACTGTAGTTCTCCTGGTCACATTCTGGTCAGAATTCTCAGTGTGTGTGTATGTTGTGTTTTGTTTTGTTTTTCAGGACAATCAGGATGGTGGAGCAGGTGCTGACACCCAGGGAGGGCACTGGGGAAGTTTGGGACTAGTTTTGATGGAAAGGGTCAGCTGACATTCTCAAAGGGCCCAGCAGGTGGCAGTGTTCTCCATACCGGCAGAGCCCACCAGGGTCGGCTCTGAGAACCTGGGAAGGGACCTGAAGACAAAAGGGCGGGGGGGAGCGCAGAAAGAACATTCCACCTGCCTGTGTCATGTGTTTTTTTTTTGTGTGTGTGGTTTTTTTTTTTCAGTTTATGTCTGAAACACCATAGTAAAAATAAGCATGGTAGGCTTTTGTGAAATGGTAGAAGTTAAAAGAACCTGCCTTCACTTCTCATGTCACTAGCTGCCCTTGGCAGCCCAAGGTCCTTACAGTGATGCTCCCCAGGGATCTGTCTTTCCAGAAACACCCATGGGGTTGTTTCCAATTATTTCCAATCCTCGGCTTTACCTGCCTGTCCCACCATCCCCTCACCAGTGTGCTGCCCCACTTTGGGAATGACCTGCTCTCCAAAACTGGTGAGCCAGCCCCACATCCATCTCCAGGGAGAACCGTGCACCCTGCCAAGGGGACGCTGTGAGGGAGACAGTCTGAGGATAACCTGGTGCCCAAAGAAGCCACGCATGGCAATGGCTATTTGCTGTGAGGAAGACATTTCTGGGCTGGCAGAGGTTTTGCAGGGTTTGTGCTGCCGGTCCAACTGGCAGCTACTGCAAGTTCAACAGTGAGAAGTATCTCCTCTCCCACCCACAGCCTTCATATAAATATTTCCTTCTACCATCTGTCACACAGCCTCAAGTTGTAGTATTGAAAATACACTTCTTTTGATTTTGAGAATGGTCAGGTTTCCCAGAGCTTCCTACTGAAAATGTAACCTTGGGGGGTAGTGAGGGGGGGAGGCATCCCTCAGCGGGGAGTCTACTTCTCCCTCTCCCTCTGCCTTCTCCCCCCTGCTCATGCTCTGTCTCTGTTTTCCTCTCTCTCAAACAAACTAATTAATTAATTAGAAAAAAGAAACTCTCTGGTGATTTTCTAATGACAATATAAAACATTTTTACATGTACAAACAGTATTAATATAAAAGTTAATTAGAAAGCTAAACATTAGGGCGCCTGGCTGGCTCAGTTGGTAGGGCATGCGACTCTTGATCTTGGGGTCATGCGTTTGAGCCCCACGTTGGGGATTAGCTTGTACTTAAAAATTACAAACATACTTATTAAAAAAAGAAAGAAAGCTAAACATTTCCAGAAATTTTGTTTTTAAAACGGGCCACTTTTAACATCTCAGAGTTTCAGTTGCGGGGGGAGGCCTGAGGCAGGCAGGAAATTTGGGATGGAAACTTTTAATAAGTCGAGCTTTTACCTATCATCAGCTAACTTTTATCAGGAACGTTAAATGCCGGCTGTATGCCCTGCGGTACAACAGACACTGTGTATACATCATTTTGTTTAGTACTGGACCGTTTTATCAACAGGAAACCGAGGCTTCACAAAGTTCACTTGTCCAAGATCCCCAAACTTATAAGCACTAGCCAGGATTCAAACCAGAATGCAAGCCCAGATTCCAGAATTTCCTGTCCTTTCTCCTTGACCACACTAAAACTATGCCAGAGTAAGCCAACATCACAAATCCTGGGGAGGTGACCAGCTACTGGAAATCTCCAAAAGTCCCCATAACATTTGTTACAGGTCGTTATTGAAATGAGAAAGGCAGAAGTGTCTCATGCAGGTATCCCCTGCTTTTGAAAATCCATGTTTGCTACTCCACTTTTATAAAAAGACTGATGTTAGTACCTCTGTTTGCTAACTGAAAGACATCTGAAGACAGTTTCTGCTTTTATGACAAAAAGCAAAAATAACATTCAGCATTTGTTTTGCAGCAAGAGGCCCTGTCATGCTCAGCATCTCAGCATCAGACCACCACAGCTTTGAACTCTGTGTGTGCATCTGGACTTTATCTCTCGATTTAATTTGTGCTTCCGTTAGCATGAGGTCTCCTAAGGTATCAAAAAAGCCAAAAAGAAGTGATTTTTGGCATCTGAGAACACTCAGAACTTTTGCCATATAAATTCATGGTTATTCCTTCCTCACTCTAGGCCATTTCTGCTTACAAAATCTTTCAAAGGAACAGCCTACTTTCAGATAGCAGAGGAAACCTGTAAACATGACCCTGACCTCCTGGGTTCTCAGATGCTAGAGTGAGAAGGATTTTCTTGTTCTCTTGCTAGATCAGGACTGGAATTCATTCTTAGCAACTTCTACACAATGTAATATACTATTTGAAAGCGAGATCTCATTAGCCACTGGGACACACGGTCATCACAGCTAAGCCCTGGTTCCGATTCTAGGTCCCTTTAAAGTCCCAGCACGTAGAACTTAGCATTCTTTGCCTTGTTCCACATCCACGTCCTGGTGGCTCCCACCCCCATGACAAACATATACACAGGCTTGGGTGTCCGCATGCTTCTCATGCTCACAGACACCCTAGCTAACCCGAAGCTCCAGAGAGCATAGGGGACAACAAGCATTAACCCATCCATCTTCAGGGGATGACAATGGGCCCGTTGTATGCCCCACAGAGGCAGCCTGTTTGGCTCTCAGGGCTTGGTGATCAGGGCCAGCCCATGGCATGGTTCCCATGTAATGGGGATGATACTTTTGAGTATATATTAAACTGGTGTATGTTTTCTTTCCGATTAAATCATGGTGCTCTGTGGTTCTCCACCCATTTAATCAACAGGTTTCCATGCTTCAGGGAAAGGGAGATGCCAAAGAGAACAACCAGGTCATTGCTCAGCTTTGGCTGCCAAATTCTTTTTTTTTTTTTTTAATCCCTTATAAGACAACAGTAGTGAACAGCAGCCTCCAACGTGGGGTGTGCTAAGACAACACTGGGTGCAGGAAAAGAATATTAGCACTTCTATTTTCATTTTTATCTTATCCTTTAAAAATGCCTGTTTGGGGTTATATGTTTTACAAAGCACACAAGACATTAGTACAGTGTTAAATATACACAGTTCTAAATATATATATGATACACATATATATCAAATATGTACATATTCAAAAAAGGTATTGCTTAGAGTTTTATATGTTCTTTAACTACAGGCCATAGGGAGAGATAAGTTAAATATCCACTCATCGAGGGCAAAAGTAGATCACACTTTCAGTGTGGCAAAGGGGGGGCAGAGAAGAGGAGGAAAGGTAAAGAGCATGTGTGTTGGGGGGGCATGTCTTATTCCCCATTTGGGCTTGAAACCCTGTTGGGTCAGTCTAGGAGACTCCCAGAGCAGTGGGACTATTCCTTCTTTCCTCAGGCACCTTAGGAAAGGTCCACATCCAACATGGGCTGCCCAGACTGAAGATGGGAGGAGAGATAGGTGGGCTGTAAGGGGGTCTCACAGAGCCCTGAACTCTCCAGTGGGAGTGCAGCAGCAGCCAAGGTTCCCAGTCTCCCGAGTGGCTTGAGTAAGTGCTTTGAATCAGCAGATTACAGAAGGTTAAGGAATAATGAAAGGCCACCAAATGTAAGAACCAAATGACCAGAAGAACGATTGATGAAGGAGCCAAGAAAGCCAGATGAGACCAGCTTTACCTGAGTGAGCACTGGACAGGTGCTGGAGATTCAAAAACCAGATCAAACCAACCTCTCTATAGTGAAGACCAAGAAGAACATGGAGGAAGACCCCCAGACCAGTCACCTCATGAGAACACATGCATATCCATTCCCACTCAGATGTCCTTACAGCCAAGTACCATTTGTTTTGGGTTGAATTGTGTCCTCCACCGAATTTATATGTTGAATTCCTAACCCTTTAATAAGATTTCTTTGTGTGTGTGTTTGTGTACCCATTTAGTTTTATTGTAACAAAGCAACCTGTACATTTTTAACATTTAAAAGTGAGCATTATCTTTCTTTTCCAGTGAAACAAAAAGAAAATTTAAAAATAAACAGGAACAAAATTACACTTAAGATTTCTTCACCAAGTGTGGGGAGAGGGGTTTTTTTACACACCAGCAAAGTGGCCTACAGTGTAACTCAATTCTGACATTATCTACCCAGCAGTGGCGTCTGGTGCCACAGGTTAAGGGCTCAGTCCTCCAAGACTGCCCTCCCTCCATACTTCAACGCTAATTGTAGCCCCGGGGCATCACCTGTGCTTCTGATTGGAGGGTCCAATGACCCCCTCTTTGGATCCGATTAATTTGCTAGAGAGCAGCTCACAGAACTCAGGGAAACATTTTATATATGGAAGACCATGCATAGGGTGAGGTATGAGTAAAGAGCACAGAGCTTCCGTGCCCTTTCTGAGTGTACCACTGTCCTTGAGTCTCCCCAGCCTGAAAGCTCTCTGAACCCCATTCCTCTGGGGTTTTAGGGAAGCTTCAATACATAGGCATCATGGATTAAATCATTGGCCATTGGCAACTGACTCAACCTCCAGCCCCTCTCACCTCACCAGAGGTCGGGGTGAGGTGGGGGGTGGGCAGACCGAAAGTTCCAGCCCTCTTGTCACAGGACTGGCACCAAAGGCAACCAGCCCCCATCCTTAGGTGTGGTCTAAATTAACCTCATTAACACAACAGAGGACACCTTTACTGCTCCCTTCACTTGGGAAATTCCCAGCTTTAGGAGCTCTGTGCCAGAAATAAGACAAAGGCCAAATATATACTTGTTACTATAAATCAAAGTATCACACCCCTAGTACCTCAGAACTGGGCCTTAATTGGATATGGAATTGCTGCAGATATAATTAGTTAAGATGAGGTCAGACTAAACTAGGATGAGTCCCTAGTCCATGACTTGTATCCTTCCATAAAATGGGAAATTGGGAGACATAACTAACCCTACTGGCCCCTTGACCTTGGACTTCCAGCCTCCAGAACTGTGAGACAATCAATTTCTGTTGTTTCAGCCCCCTAGGCTGTGGTACTTGGTTCCAGCAGTGCTAGCAAATTAACACACCATCTTTGCTAAAGGCACAAGGTGCAAGGGGAGAAATCTGAAAGACTAGATCTGTATTCAAGAGGCACTGGGAGAGGGGGTGCCTGGGTGGCTCAGTCATTTGAGCATCTGACTCTTGGTTTCAGCTCAGGTCAGCTCAGGTCTGAGGGTGGTGAGACCCAACCCTACATGGGGCTCTGTGTTCAGCCTGCAGAGTTGGCTTGGAACTCTCTCTCTCTCTCCTTCTGCCCCGCCTGCCGGTTCTCTCTCTCTCTCCCTTTCTTTCTCTCTTTCTCTTTCTCAAATAAATCTTTAAAAAAGGAAAAAAAAAAAGAGGGGTTGAGAACACCTGGAGAGATTATTCTAAACTAAAAGAAAATGAGGTCTCTTGAATTCTCTTTCACAGACAAGTGGAAGTCTCTGCCCCCCAGAGGAAACAGAGACTTCAGGCAGAGGAAGGTAAGAATGATCCCAAAGACTGTGGCCCTTTTCTTCACATCTGAGTGTACTGAGTAAGAGCACAGCCCAGCTCCACTCAATCTCGCAGACATTTAGGCCTCCCTTGTTCCTCTGTCTCGGTGCCACTGGAGTCCAGCCCCTGAATATTTTACGGTTTCCAGGCTGGTCACTTATACAATAGTATAAGTCTTATATAGTAATAGTCTTATATTAGATCCCAGGCTCCTCACTCCTTCCTTTGGCCCAGCTAGCAGCTGCCCAAGTTGCCTGGGAACAGGTGCACGCTGGAGCTGTTGGTGCAATGTCACCAGAGCTAGCTGTTGAATTTTCAGGAAATTTAGGAGCCAGGTACTAAATACAGTCATTACTAAGAATTAAGTTACAAAAACTTACAGTGATCTAAATTGTGTATTTCTCAAAAAGTAATAAATACAGGCATGTCTCATTTGATTGAGCTTTTCTGATATATTATAATTTTTCCAAGTTGCAGGTTTGTGCTAAGCCTACAGTGAGCAAGTCTATCAGCACCATATTTCCAGAAGCATTCACTCCCTTCATGCATCTGTGTCACAGTTTAGTAATTCTTGCAATATTTCAAGGTTTTTCATTATGATTATCTTTGATATGGTGACCTGTGATCAGTAGGACTCACGGGAAGCTCAGATGAGGATTAGCATTTTTTTAGCAGTAAAGCATTTTTTAAGTGAAGGTATTTTGTTTATTTTACACACCATGCTGTTGTACACTTACTAGACCACGGCAGAGTGTAAACATAACTTTTACCTGCACTGGGAAACCAGAAAATGCATTTGACTCACCATCTTGCAATACTCGCTGGATTTCAGTGTCTCTCCAAGGTACACCTGTACTCAAAAATCATCATTTCCTAAGTATGTCTCTCTAGTTTCCTAATATCTGTGCTTTTGAGGTGATTCATACCTATTGCCACTGTATGGTGGAAATACTTTATCGTGAGTGGCTACTGTCCACCTCTTGCCAAGTCCTTGTTCAGTGAAGTCATGCTGGGAGTTTTAACTCCACAGTGTGGGAGGATTTACATCATGGAAACCAGCATGTATCAGCACCACCGTCCCCTCCCAAAAGAGCTAGTCGTTGGGTTTTTACTAGCAAGAGATGCTGACATGGGCCTGTTCGTTCTGATAAAGTAGTAGGTGAACTAAAAAAAGCTTGAGAAACAACTATTACCAGGTGTGCTGTGGTCTGATTTGGGATTGAAACCATCAAGTAGCAATGAAAACCCAGTCTTCCACAGCTCCACAGAGGGTGATACTCTGGGAGACCAGCCACGTGTGCCCAGACATGGAGTGGACACCAAACAAGTAGCTTCTCACCACAGGACCTTTGCTCTCTTTGGCCACTACCAAATATCCACAGTGCTGGAAAGGGAACCTCTAAGCTGGCTTCTACCTAACCATCCACCTGGCTGTCAGATACCCCACTTCTCGCCCTGCTTCCCTGTAGCAAGAGAATGAGGGAGCACAGAGGGGCCCCGACCTCTGGGACTGAGCCACAGTACCCTGCAATCCACTCTGTAAACACTTCCCCAATCCATTGGCCAGTGCGGTATTTTTTACCAGCTAGCAGAACTGAATCCTTGGAAAGGCAGCTCTCTTCACAAGGTCACAGGTATATAAATAACAGGTGATCCCACTTCTGTGATAAGTGCCAAGCACAGTGTTTCTGGGACCACAGCAGTCCCAGCCGGGCTTGGGAGCTAAGTGGGGCTTGTCACCAGATCCACTTACCTATGGTGTGTGATCTTGGGCGAGCGATGATCTTTCTAAGCCACCCATTTCCTCATCTGTAAAGCAGGAAAACAGACTGTCTAAAGTTGAGTGAGCAAGAGAAAAAGATTTAAGTCTATATTTTTCAAAGTTACAGTGTTAACCAAGGAAGGCAACAGAGGGGAAAGAGTGGTCTACCTATAAATTAATCGGAGGTAGGTGTCATAGAGGGTGGTGACATAATCGAAATCCTTCCCATCACAGCAGAACAGCAGAAGTCAAGCATAGTTTTTTAGAGAGAAGGGGTAGCTCCGAGTAGCAGTAAAAACGGAAGGGGTAAATTAGTTACCTTTAGGGTCGGGACTCAAGGTGGGGAGAGTCACAGCTGCTTCTCATGGCTGGATTTTCTTCTGGTTTATTTGTTGTTGTTGTTTTTTAACTTCTTAATCTTGTTCATGCCTTTCCTTGATTCCATTTTTAAAGAAGAAAATAGGGACGCCTGGGTGGCTCAGTGGGTTAAGCGGTTGCCTTCGGCTCAGGTCATGATCCCAGCGTCCTGGGATCCAGTCCCACATCGGGCTCCCTGCTCAGCAGGGAGCCTGCTTCTCCCTCTGCCTCTGCCTGCCTCTCTCTGCCTGTGCTCTCTCTCTCTCTCTCTAACTAATAAATACGTAAAAAATCTTTAAAAAAAGTTATTAAAGAAGAAAATAGCTGTGCGTTATATTAGCTAGATTTGTAACCTCTTGAAAAGTGAGTTGATTTCATTTGTTCTTTTCCCTGGAGTTAAGTTTACATGCTTTGTTATGGGAACGCTGGAAACGGTTTATTTTTCTAGTTCCTAGGCTTTGTAAGTTTCTGTCGCTCCTTTAAGTCTATGTTGCATGTCTCTTGATTTATAATAAGTTGGCGAATCGTTCCAAATAAAGCCTTCTTTTCTTGCAGAAATATGTAAAGAAATAGCTCCAGATGATTCAGAGTTTGAAATGAATGCTTTCCTCTCTGGAGCATGTAGCTGGGGAGTAGGCAGTTGTGGATGCCTGAGTCGGCCTCTTGCTTGGTCTCTGTGGTAACACTCTGCCCTAACCTCATCTCCAGGCCAAAGAGGAAATGTTGGGCCTGTGAACCCCAAGTTCACAGGTCTGTCAGGGGTGTTTGGATAGGCTTCAGGAGACCCACCAACCCCTCAGAATTACTTTTGCAACCATGTGTTTTTCTGGGAAGAGTGTCCAGATTTTCAGTCTCCAGGACCTGAAAAGGTTTAGCCTTATATAGGTCTCTAATACTCCTGACAAAGCAAACGTGAGGTTTTTACACCTACATAAACAATGAAGATTGTGATTCTCTACCCCTTCCTATGTTTGTAACCTTGAGTGATGGCTAGGAGCACCAACTCTGGTCCAGACGGCCCAGAGTTTGAAGCCAGCCTCTACTGTATCCCAGCTGTGTGGCCTCAGGCAAATTACTTAACCTCTCTGTGCCCCTGTTTTCTCAGTTTAAAAATGGGGCAAATAATGGCACCTACCTCACTGGCTTGTTGTTGTGAGGGTTAAATCAGTTAGTAGAGGTGAGCGCTTAGAACAGAGCCTGGCACCAAGGCGATAGGGGGTACCTCCTTCACGCACACTGCCAATTCACAGTGGTCACCCCCAACTGAACTGCGTGGGAATCTTCTGTGTGCCCCCGGATGTCGCTGAAGCACATCCTGGCGCTCATGTCTTAGAAAGCCCTAAATGCATAGATGACACCACAGGCATTCTGAAAAAGAGCAGAGCCTTCCAGTGGCTGTGCGTCGTGTGTTGAGGGGTGAGGGGGCGACGGTCAAGGCAATTCCTGCATGAAGCATCCCCTCTTTGACCTCCTGAGACCCCATCATCTGCTGGGCTACACGGGCTGTGTCGCAGCCTTACCATCATACCACCTAACTGACCCTCTTCTTAGCCCAGGTGGCGGACGTGCCCTCATCCCTGAAGACCCTGCGCGGGGCCCCTCCTCTGAGACGCCGCTTGTGCGCGCCTGTTCCCAGCGGGACGCACAGGGCTCCTCCCCCGGAGCCCCTGCGCCTGCGCCCTGCGTGCCGCGCCCTGCGCCAGCCTCCGGTAGCGCCTGCTGTTCTCGCAACAACGCCTACGGGGAAACAAGTGATTATTATCCCCCCGTTACAGGTCAGGAAATTTAGGCTGAGAGGAACTTCTAAAACAATCTCTCGGAGGCCAGCACCCATGCTTCAGTCCACTTCTGCCGACTACCTCTCTGATTCCACCTGATCCCAGCAGCATTCCCCCCCGCCCCACTACTTAGTTTCATATCGCCTGTCAGAGATCATACGTGATTCATTTCTGTACCTCAAACATCCCTCCCTGTGCGGGGCATACAGTAGGTGTTCAATAAATGGATGGACGGATCTTGAATTCAGGCTCTGCAGAATTTCTGCCCCAGCTCTCTCCAGACGACAACCTTCAAGAAAAGGCTTCCAGCCTTGATCTGGTGATCTTTAAATATTTAATGAATTCAACAAACAAGTATTTGTTTTGTGTCTATTATACAGCAGGCAGGCAAGCGCGGAGGATACAGCGGTAGACAGAATAGCAGAACCTCCTGCCCTTGGGGCGCTTATGCTCTTTTTCCATGGACAGATGCTTTGTGGGGATCCCTTCTCTGGCCCAGTAGCCCCCCTAAGGGCCTCCTCTGGGTTCACCAGCCCCACTCGCCGAGAGCTGCTGCTGCTTCTCCCTCCCCCCTCCCCAAGGACCTGGGCAGGTCCAGGACAGGCTGTCCCCGGTGTCTAGCCAGGGCTGCTATTAGCAGGGGGATGGAGGAGAGAAAGTGCTGCCAGGAGTGCAGGCCGTGAAGCCAGGCGCTGAGGCCAGAGGTGGCTCTGGGTCCAGAGGTCACTCAGAGGGCCATACTTCAGAGGCTCTGAGACTGACCAGGGACCCAAGGTCACAGAGCTCACCACACATGTCCTTCCTGATATTTTCCTTCCATGCACAGGTTTTTGGCCTCGAAATCCCTTGTAGCTGTAGAAGGGAAGGAAGGTAGAGTCTCTTACCTGAAAGGAAATCTTGTTAGGTTATGAAGGCTCAACGCAGAGCCCAGAGGGTGGGTCAGATCAACTCTGATTTTTTCCTTCCAGTTGCTCCTCTCTCCGCCCTAGAGACAAATACAGCTGTTGGGGTGTCTGACTCCACACATAATGCGACTGTCTTGGCACTGAACTTCAGTGTTCTTTAGCAGCCCTTTCTTGTTCTCCTGCATCATCTCACCTTCCACCCGACCTGTGCACCCAGTGGTGTCCCCCTCGGTCTAACACCCTCTCCCAAACACCCCTGCAGCTTCTGTAATTAGCTAGTTTTACTTCAGTGACCATATGTGCATGCACTGGGTTACTTAGGTGGACATGGGGATGCTGGGATACAGGGACTTCTTCATCTTCAAGGGTCCAGATCATCTCTGTCATTTGATTTCCCTCTTGATAAGACAGGGAGGTAGCTGGCACTTTGGGAATGTGCCCATACCTTGTCTATTCTTTGTCTCGTGTGCTGTTTCAGCAAAAACCAAGGCCAAATAGAAATCCAAAGGAGTGGAAATTACAGGGAACACTGTGCTTTTCTAGGCCTGTGTTCCAAAGCGGTGATAAAACATCCAAGTACACTTCCATTCCCAGCTCAGAAACCACAACAGATGGAAGCAAGTGTGGGCTGTAATTAGAGGCCAAGGTGAGGGAACAGTCATCCATCAGGCCCTGGAAAACCTCATCAAAGGAAGTCAGCACAGAGAATAAAGGCTCATTGGGTTTGTTTTGGAAGAAAGGATGGGGGATTATGTCCTGGCTCCTCCGAGTACAAGAGACCTGGCAGTGGCTGGGACCATACAAATATAAAACCCAGTAATTATGTGTTGTGGGCAGGGCCAGCCTGCTTTCCCAGTGCCACATCCACTTCCTGTGGTGGGTGGCAAGTCTGCAAGGCACCGTGATGCCAAGTTTTCTCAGCTCTTTTCTCAGTGTGATGACATTAGAGGAAGGCCAAAGAACATGGTCTAGATACAAAGAGTGACCCACTGTGAAGATCGTTTGAGCAAGACAATCCAGGTTTCAGCCAGGACGGCTAGTTCTTTGTGAACAGAAGCTAAGGCATGGAGCCCGTGCTGGTGGCAGAACCAGTCTGGGAAAACACGGATCTCCTGGATGAAGAGGCACCAAAGGCAGGAGGAGGGTGAGGAAGCACCTTCTCTGACCTGGGCCAGGAAAGTTTGACCAACTTCATCAATTCCCAAGAACTGCACTGAAGCATCCAGGGATTTCTGACCCTATGAGAAGTTTAGGGTCTTGGTCCCAATGTTCTCCCTCAGCCCTCGCCTTAGCACCCTCTCGTAGGGGACATGGCTCCTTTCCCCTCACCCCACCAAATCAACTAAATAAAAATGATCTAATCTGGTAAAAATCATCCTTGGGTACCTTCACATATAGGAGCAACAGGAGTGGGAGGTACCCAAGAGGATGAAATTGTGGTTCCCACAGTTTGGGAGGGGAGAGGGGCTCAAAGGAGGGAAATCGCCATTAAGGATGACAGCGATGACAACTTTGGGAGGGGAGAGGTGCTCAAAGGAGGGAAATCGCCATTAAGGATGACAGCGATGACAACTTTGGGAGTGTCCCTCCAAAAATGAGTCCTTCCCAGGGTTTGCACCCAATGGAGTGACACTCCAGGGTATCTGTCCCCTTGTGCCCATATGACTGGGTGGCACAGGCCCTGGGGTGAGGACCACCCACAGAGCTCCTAAGGACCAATCCAGAAGTCTCATTAGCTCCACCTCCCTGAAGATTGTGGAACAAAGCCTTGCCCACAGTGAGTACTCAGTGATCTCAGTAGGACATTCTTGCAAATCTACTTGCCTGATGTAAACCCTTTCAAATTTCAGGAGGCACCCCTACTGGGATGTGTTTCTCAGCATTCTGGGAGTTACTTTCTCACATGCTGTGGCTGGCATGTAGGTCCCTGATTAGTAAAGATAGCTAGTGAGATGAAGAACAACACGTCTGCTGTTTCTTTTTTAATTTTCTTACAGACACGTGTCACCAAAAAGTCTTTGAATTTTTTTTTCCCCAGCTATACTGAGATATAATTGATTGAATATCTCTAAAGATACAAAAAGGAAAAAACCCCACAAAAATAATTAATTTAGGGACGCCTGGGTGGCTCAGTTGGTTAAGCGGCTGCCTTCGGCTCAGGTCATGATCCCAGTGTCCTGGGATCGAGTCCCGCATCGGGCTCCTTGCTCGGCGGGGAGCCTGCTTCTCCCTCTGCCTCTGCCTGCCTCTCTGTCTGCCTGTGCTCGCTCCTGCACTCTCTCTCTATCTGACAAATAAATAAATTAAAAAAAAAAATTAAAAAAAAAAAATAATTAATTTAAATAATAATTTCAACAATTATTTTTAGGTTGTGTTTGCTAATGTTTATATTAATATTTGCTCATTGGACAAAATCTAGGAAAACCCAGAAAATTATTAAAATAACCTTTTAATCTCTTATAACTGCACAAATTAGAGTTAGCCACCACTATCTTTCTATAAATATGCTTCCAGTATTCTTTCTCTGCCCCCCTTTTTATTTTTAAAATTGAGATCCTTCAGTGTTATATCTGGTATACACACACACACAGATAGACATATAATATCTTTTATTTAGTCATATTATAAATACTGACAAAGAATATTTCTTCATGTACTCCTTGAACTACTACCACAATCAATATATAAAATATTTCCATTACCTGGGGCACCTGAGTGGCTCAGTCGGTTAAGCCTCTACCTTTGGTTCAGGTCATGATCCCAAGATCCTAGGATCAAGCCCAAAGAGGGCTCCTTGCTAAGCGGAGAGGCTGCTTCTCCCTCTCCTTCGGCCTGCAGTTCCTCCCACTTGTACGCTCTCTCTCTCTCTCTTTCAAATAAATAAAATCTTTTAAGACATTTTTTCCATTACCCCCAAAATTTCTCCATGTCCTTTCTTTGTCAGTGCTCTCAATCCCCAGCTCCAGGAGGCCACCAATCAGCTGTCAGTGTGGATTCAATTTGTTCTTCTGGTGTTCACATAAATGAAATCATACCTACATATTCTTTTATGTTGCCTTCTTTCACTCAGCCTAGAGTTTCTGAGGTTCATCCACATTGTTGCAGGTATAAGTAGTTCATTCCTCTTAATTATGGAGTAGTATTCCTTTGTATGAATACACCAGTTTACCCATGCACCTGCTGATGATAGACATTTGGACTGTTTCCAGTTTGGGTCTACTATGAATAGAGCTGCTCTGTGCATATGTCTTCATTCCTCTTGAGTAAATATCTAGGAGTAAAGTTACTGGATCACAAGGCAGGTATAAATTTAAATTTTTTTAAAGATTTTATTTATTTATTTGAAAGAGAGAGCACGATCTGCGGGGTGGGGAGGGAGCAGAGGCAAAGGAAGAAGCAGGCTCTCTGCTGAGCAGGAAGCCTGATGCTGGGCTCCATCCCAGGACCCTGGGATTATGCCCTGAGCCAAAGGCAGACGCTTAACTGATTGAGCCACCCAGGTGCCCCCCAATTTATGTTTTTTTAATTTTAAATTTCTATATTAAATTTATACATCTCAAAAAGTCAAAGTGTTTTCCAAAGTATTGGTACTGTCTTATAGTTACGATCATTCTGGTTCCTCTACACACGCATGAACACTTGGCATGGTCAGTCTTTTTTTTTTTTTTAAGATTTTATTTATTTATTTGACAGACAGATCACAAGTAGGCAGAGAGGCAGGCAGAGAGAGAGGAGAAAGCAGACTCCCCACAGAGCAGAGAGCCCGATGCGGGGCTCGATCCCAGGACCCTGGGATCATGACCTGAGCAGAAGGCAGAGGCTTTAACCCACTGAGCCACCCAGGCGCCCCATGGTCAGTCTTTTTAATTTCAGTCATTCGATTGACTGTGTCATTACATATACTATTTTTTAATTTATTTTTTAATTTTTTATAAACATATAATGTATTTTTATCCCCAGGGGTACAGGTCTGTGAATCGCCAGGTTTACACATTTCACAGCACTCACCATAGCACATACCCTCCCCAATGTCCATAACCCCACCACCCTCTCCCAACCCTCCTCTCCCCAGCAACCCTCAGTTTGTTTTGTGAGATTAAGAGTCTCTTATGGGGGACACCTGGGTGGCTCGGTTGGTTGAGCGGCTGCCTTCGGCTCAGGTCATGATCCCAGCGTCCTGGGATCCAGTCCCGCATCGGGCTCCTTTCTCGGCAGGGAGCCTGCTTCTTCCTCTGCCTCTGCCTGCCACTCTGTCTGCCTGTGCTCCCTAGCTCTCTCTCCCTCTCTCTCTCTCTGACAAATAAATAAAAAAAAATTTTTTAAAAAGGTATAGAAAATACTCCTCTTCCTCATTCCTTTAAAAAAAAAAAAGTCTCTTATGGTTTGTCACATACTATTTTTTAAATTTAACATTCTATTGTGAGTGTTACCCATGATATTAAATATTCTTTGTAAATGTCACTCTGTGGATATATCATATATCATCGTATAGGTGAATCATACTTCAGATAAGTAGTTCCCTATTGGTGAATATTTCAGTTGTAGTGTTCTCCATAAATAATATTGACATCTTTATCAGAATAAGTGGTTATTTCCTTTGGATAAGTTACTTCAGTCATACTTATGGTGGAAAAATTAGAAAAGTACAAATAAGCAAAAAGAACAAAAATCATCTACAATTTGCCACTTGGAGATGACTAAACCACATCTCAAAATAAGGTCAATTTTTTAAAAAGTGAAAAAGAGTCATAGTGGAGTACAAAGTTTAGGACTCTTGGTATATTAGCAAGAGCTCATTTCTGATATTTTGGCAAGGAGAAGAGATTCTACCATTTCATTCTGTCCAAAGTTCAGCTTTCGATGCTTCCAACATAAGGGGCCCAACCCTTGAAAACAACCCCCTACTGATCTCAGGGCAGACTAGAGATGCTCTCTCTAAAAATCTCAAATGGAGGGGCTCCTGGGTAGCTCAGTTGATTGAACATCTGACTTTTGATTTCATCTCATGTCATGATCTCAGGGTCATGGGATCAAGCCCTGTGTAGGACTCTGCACTCAGTGCCGTCTGCCTGAGATTCTCTCTCCCTCTCCCTCTGCTCCTCCCGCTCATGCACGCGCTCTTTCTAAAATAAATTAATAAAAACCTTTTAAATAAACTAAACAATAAAAATAAAAATCTCAGGGGCGCCTGTGTGGCTCAGTGGGTTAAAGCCTCTGCCTTCAGCTCAGGTCATGATCCCAGGGTCCTGGGATCGAGCCCCACATCGGGCTCTCTGCTCAGCAGGGAGCCTGCTTCCCTTCCTCACTCTCTCTGCCTGCCTCTCTGTCTACTTGTGATCTCTGTCTGTCAAATAAATAAATAAAATCTTTAAAAAAATAAAAAATAAAAAAAAATAAAAATCTCAAATGGAGCCCTGGCCCTCTCCAGAAGTGGCTGAGATGTACAAACCTAGGAAGCAAAACAACAGGCTCTTTCTTTCAGCCACCCTCCTCCCTCTCTGCCAAATATACGTATTCTACAAAGCATTCTCATAGAATCCTCCTGTTTCTGGGCTTTGGTAAGAATGTGTTTCTTGACACACCCTCTCTGGATCCAGGGAGTAGCTTCCTAAAACCTGGGTGGTGTGTGTTAAAAGCAAAGAGAGACTCTGAGCTAGACGGTGAGGACAGGTCCTGACAGGCAAATGTCTCAAAGCTCCAGGCTGTTGAGCACCTGAGGAAGACACACAGGTAGAAAGCATCACTCTCAAGATGGTAAAGAAAGGAAGAGAAAAACAGGTTTTGGGGTTTGGGTTTTTTTTTTTCATCCAGAGGGCACAGTTATAGACGTGTACACTCAAGCAATTCTTAAGCAGATTCAAGAAGCCACGCTTAGAAAACGTGTGCCAGGGGCGCCTGGGTGGCTCAGTGGGTTAAAGCCTCTGCCTTCAGCTCAGGTCATGATCTCAGGGTCCTGGGATCGAGCCCCGCATCAGGCTCTCTGCTCTGTGGGGAGCCTGCTTCCCTCTCTCTCTGCCTGCTTTCTGCCTACTTGTCATCTTTGTCTGTCAAGTAAATAAAATCTTAAAAAAAAAAAAAAAGAAAACGTGTGCCAAAGCTGGCTTGCCACTGGGTTGGGTGCTGGGTGCACAAAGACTTAACAGTGACTCCACAAGGTTATAAGTATCGTCACCCCAATTTTGTGGGCAAGGAGATATAGGCTCAGAGAGGTGAAGTAATTTTCTCGAGTTCACACAGCTCATAATTGTGACCTGAGCCTCTCTGACCAGATCCATATTATCTGGACCCACAGAGCCCAGCAATTCCCAGTCCTTTCCCTCTCCCAGACACCAAGGAGCTCTCAGAACAGTGCTCCATAATTCTACATCTGCTCTGTTCTTTATATTCACATCTGCATCTACAACAGGTCACATACGTGCTTTGGAAAGTATATACATGAGGATGTATGAAACATGAGTGATTCTCGTGGGGGACCCTAGGAAACAGCCTTGTGGAGAGCAAAGGGCATGGGCCTGGGGATCAGAAGGGCTGAGTCCTACCTTGAGATTTGCTATCAAGAGCCTAACAACCATGGGTAAGTTATTTGACCTCTCTGGGTCCCTGTTGGTTCCTCTGTACAAGCCCAGACGTGCCCCCACCATCCTTCTCCCCATGATTATGAGGCTCCCTCAGGGCTCCTGGTGATGGCTGAGACTGTGTACATCAGTACAAAACCTCCAGAGCTACTCAGCTACTAGAGCAAACAGCCTGGATGGAATCCCAGCTCTACCATTTGCTAGCTGTGGGACCTTAAAAATTTATTAACTCACTGTGCCTCAGTTTCTCTGCCATAGCATGGACCTGCCTCATGGGGTTGCTGGAAGGCTTAAAGAGATAAGGCCTGAGACAGAGGAAGCAGTTCATACTTATTACGACCAGGATTAGTGACAGGCAGTCCATACGTCCTGGTACCTCAGGCGGTTTTCTGTGGTGTCTAAGCCCCGTTCATCAGCTCCTCAGATGAAGGAATGAACTTCACATGGGCCTCCAGTTCTCTTCAGAAGGTTGCAGCAGGGCAAGACGCACGCTTGGTGCTGTTATTAAAAGGTGTTTAAAGCCAGAGCCAGTCAGACAGCAGACTCCAGCTTATTGAAGAGAGAGCATCCTGCCTCTTGGTTCACAGCACAGTGATTGTATCCTGGCAAGACTCTCCCCCGAAAAGAAACAACACTGGTGTGGTGCCCGGAGTCAAATTCCACTGGGGATGCGTTCACTTGTGACCTGAAACCAGGGCAGATGGAGCCAGGAATACGGGAAGAGGGGAAGGTGTTCTGTAGACATTACCCGTCTGCTTTCCATTTTAGAGACTGATGAGAGCCCCGTGTCCTTGCTCCTGTATTTTAATAAAATTGTCCCAGTGGCACATTGCCTTAAAACCTGCAGGCAAACCACACTAATTCAGACCAGGTGGACTTTGTAAAATGTCACCACTTTAGACTATTTCATGCAATTCAAAATATTTTCTCATTTCCTTTGTGATCTCTTCTTTGACCTGTGGAATATTTCAAAGCATGTTGTTTCATTTCTAAATAT
>ML112097.1:33287-85689 GCA_003697995.1 Taxidea taxus jeffersonii
TTTTTTTTTAAAGGTTTGTTTTATGGTCCCGGTTATAGTGGGGCACAGTTTGTGTGTACTTGAAAAGACTGGGTAGTTACTGTCAGGAGGAATGTCCTATAAATATCAATTGGGTCAAGTTGGTTAATAGTGCCATTTAGATCTTCTCTATCCTTAGTGTTCTACCTTCTGCTTTATCTACTGGCTCCTTCTTGTTACTGAGAGAAGAGTGTTGAAATCTCCCAACTATAATTATGAATTTCTCTATTTCTTCTTCCATTTTTATCAGATTTTATCTTAGAAACTTTGCAGCTCTGTTACTGGGTACACATATGTTTAGAATTGTTATATCTTCTTGGTGAAATTATTCTTTTATCATTATATAATGAACTTCTTTATTACTGGTAATATTCCTTGTTATCAAAGGCCATTCCAACATTCTTTTGATTAGCATGATATATCCTTCTTCATCTTTCTACTTTTATTTGTATCTTTATATTTCACATGTGTTTCTTACAGGCAGCATATAGCTTGGTCTAGCCTTTCTGTTCAGTTTGATAATCTCTCCCTTTTATTAGGGGTGGTTCAGATTGTTTACATTAAATGTAGTTATCCATATGTTGGATTTATTCTACCTCGTTGCTAGCTGTTTTCCATTCGTCACATCTCTTCTTTGCTTCTTTTTTCTCTTTTGCTGTCTTCTTTTAATTCATTTGGTATTTTTTAATTATTCTTTTTGACCTCCACTTAAACTTTTTATTTATTTACTTTATTTTTTTTAAGTAAACTCTACCCCCAATGTGGGGCTCAAACTCACAACCCCAAGAGCAAGAGTTGCATGCTACCGACTAAACCAGCCAGGTGCACCCCCCACGTAAACTCTTTAAACTGGAAGTGTTCCCATACAGGGGTACCTGGGCAGCTCAGTTGGTTAAGTGGCCAACTTTTGATTTCAGCTCAGATCATGATCTCACGGTCGTGGGAGGTAGTGGGATTGAGCCCCGAGAGAGGCTCCGCACTCAGTGGGAAGTCTGCTTAAAATTCTCTCCCTCGCCTTCTGCCCCTCCCCCCATGCTCTCTCTCTGTCTTCCTCTAAAATAAAGAAATAAAAAGTCTTTAAAAAATGTGGAAGTGTTCCCAAACATACTGAAATATTTCAATGTATTGATTCTTTTAAGGTATTGTTAAATAGAGGTCCTTTTTATTTTAACTGAAAGAGTGAGGACTTTGGAGTCAACTAAACCTTCAGTTGTAACCTGGCTCTGCCACTAACTGGCTCTGTGACCTTTGCCAACTAAGTATCTATAAGATTCAACTTCCCCACTTGTTGTTGTTGTTTTTAAGTTTTATTTATTTAAGTAATCTCTACTTGAACTCATGACCCTGAGATCAAGGTCACAATGCTCTTCCGACAGAGCCAGATAGACACCCCTTCCCTTCCCCATTGGTAAAATCATTACTACTTTCCAGAGTACAAGGAGAATGAAATGAAAAAATTAATTATAGTATCTAGCATAGGTCTAGAACATAACATAGAATTAATGTTACTTGCTTTCATTTTATTTATTTTCTTCAGACAGCTCTGTTTCTAAAAGAGGTTTGAACACTATCAAGGAAGCAAATACCTGGCCTATTTATTACCACTTCTGATCATCCTTCATGAGCCCAGAGCAGACATGGCTAATCAACCACAGCACTGCTTTTTTCTTAAGATTTAGGGTTTTTTTGTTTTGTTTTGTTTTTTGTAAAAGATTTTATTTGTCAGGGAGAGAGAATGCACAAGCAGGGTGAACGGCAGGCAGAGGGAGAAGCAGAACCCCCACTGAGCAAGGAGCCTGATATGGACCTCAATCCCAGGACTCTGCGATCATGACCCAAGCCAAAGGAAGACACTCAACAGACTGAGCCACCCAGGCCTCCCTTAAGATTTATTTTTATTTATTTTAGAGAGAGAGAGTGCACATTTGGGTGCAGTGGGGGAGGAGAAGGGCCAAGCAAGAGGGAAAGAGAGAATCATAAACATATTCCCTGCTGAGCACTAAGCCCAACATGGGGCTCGATCTCACAACCCTGAGATCACAACCTGAGCTGAAACCAAGAGTCAGATGTTTAACCAACTGCGCCACCCAGGCGCCCCAACCACAGTACTGTTTTAAATAAACTCAGATACAACATTGCGCCAATCAAGTGGAGATGAGCGAAGATATGAAACCCATCGGCTACCAATGGCTAACACAACCCTACTGAAAGTCTTTTTAATACATTTATTATTTTAATTGGGTTAAATCGCCCTTTTCTCTAACAACTTTTTACCTCGTTCATTTAATCAAACCCTTCACTAAGGGTGTTGCAAAGGAAAACTCTCATTTGTTCGGCTCCAGTGATCCTAAATGCTGAATCAATGAGGTTCTTATTTGGCATCTGTGAAACCAGACACCAGAGAAGAGAACAGGGTGAAAGGAGAGTCATTGGCCGGAGGTCAGGGGCAGCACCGCGGGGCCGGCTCGTCGCCTCTCATTTTAGAGTCTGACACAAGCATGTGATGAGAGCCTGGCGTCTCATGATGAGCACCAACTATTCCTCCTGGGGCCTCGGGTGTCACTGAGCTATGGATGGACAAAGGATGATCTGTCATCTGCTTTGAAAAAAGCCTTGACCTTGTACCACAGCGAAGCACTGAACACTCCTTGTCCAGCTGCCTTTTCCCTGCCCAGCCCTGAAAATAAAGACTTCCTGTTAGTGATGCTGGGGCCCTTGGCCATGTCCAGAAACAAGTTGGGGCTCAGGAGCATATATGCCACTTTGTCTCCTCAGGATCTTGAGCCCGCCGGGTGGGGACTGGCTAGGGCAGTGATACCCAGGCTGCCCTCCTTGTAACCCCAGGATGGACTGATTTATAACAGGACTGGCTTCTCATTATTTAGGGAAACATCAGTGAGAAATCAACCCTGCTGCCTGAAGGGACACTAAAAGTGGTCCACTAGGCTACTCTCGGCCTGGCTCTGCCGGGACCCCTGTGTTCTCCTTGCTCTCCCTTCTTACTGTGCATCCCTATTGTTCTAGTTGTGGAAAGTTTCATAATGACATGGGCCGAGTGGGGGGCTCTTGAATATTCCCACATGACTGGTAGAGTGTTCTAGACTTGCACCAATTTGGAACATAGAAATAAACTGAATGAGGACCTCCTTCTAACATACTTCTATGATTCGGGCGGATATTACCAAATCCTTAGAAACAGGGTTGGAGGAAAGAGTTCCTTCTACCCTATTTATCACAGATACAGTTTCTTGTTCTGGCATTTACTTTTTGGAGAGTGGTTTTAGTCCAAATGTGTAAGAATGGTTAAAAAAGAGATGCATAGATAGATAGATATAAACACACAGTATTCTTTTTGTTTTGTTTTTTTTTTCCCACACACAGGATTCCTACTCTGAATTTTCAGTGGTGCTTTTTGAATCTTCCTGCAAGGAGGAGATGCAGCTTCTACCCACGGCCTCTGAGTTCTTGTGGCTGCTAAGACTGTTTCATTTGGGGATGTCATAGCTCTATGCGAACAACATCACTTACGCAAAATAATAATGGTAACAAGAACAAAAATCACTCAAATATCTTTGGAGCATCTGCTTTAAGTTGGCTGCTTTTGTATGCAACCCCTCATTTCATACTTATCAGGGTCCTCTGAGCTGAACATATTAAACCCTTGTCTAAAAACCTTGAGTGCCAATGAACAGCCTTTCTAGAGTAATGCAGCTAGGTGGCAGAGCTGGAATTTTTTTTTTTAAGTTTTATTTAAAAAAAAAGAAAAATAGGGGCACCTGTGTGGCTCAGTGGGTTAAAGCCTCTGCCTTCAGCTCGGGTCATGATCCCAGGGTCCTGGGATCGAGCCCTGCATCAAGCTCTCTGCTCAGCAGGGAGCCTGCTTCGTCCTCTCTCTCGGCCTGCTTCTCTGCCTACTTGTAATCTCTGTTAGTCAAATAAATAAGTAAAATCCTTTAAAAAAAAAGATTTTATTTTTAAGTAATCTCTATACCAACATATGGCTCAAACTTACAACCCTAGGATCAGTAGTCACGTGCTCTACTGACTGAGCCAGCCAGGCGTCCTCAGAGCTGGGATTTGACCCCAAATCTAGAACCTGACTCTAAATCCAGGGCTTGTACAAATCTTCCTGATATAGAGAGGTGCCTTGCTTCCCTAGGACCACAGTGATGAAACGTGGACTTCTTTTCTCTACTTGGAAGATGGAGTCTCTACAAGTTACATGAATTTCTTCCCCGCACAGAGGGCAGGACAGGAACTGGGAGAGGCCACCTCATCCCTTTCCAAGATCGGTCACAGATGGACACCAAGGCGGGCTAGGGCTCCAGCAGAGCCAGGAAGTGTGTCAGTCAATGCTGTCAACCCCTGGAGTCAACAGCTCCTGTCCTCTCAGCGTGCCTCCTCATCCCAACACCACCACGCTCCTCACTCCACATACTGAGTGCCAGTTCCTGGACCTGACAGAAACTTGATCTTGATTGAATATGTGTATTGTGTGCAAGGCAGAAAGAGCTGGGCACACCAGATTTATAATTTCATGTTGTAAGAATGTAATAGAATGAGACAAATTTGAAATTATGACTAAAATATTGTGTGAGATGCTTCGTGGAGACACCATGTGTTCTTCACAAGTTGACTTGAATTAGCACTACAGATGTAATCATTAGTTTGAGATAGTCTTTTAAGTGCCTAGAAATAGACTCAAGAATGACCTCCCAGAGTTTTACTATCTTTAGTGACCAGCCAATAATCACACTCCCTCAGAGCTTTGCAAATATCATCTCATACTATCCTCCCCAACATTATGAGGCAGACACTGTTGGCCTCCCTGCTTCTCATATGGAAAACTGAAGCAGTGTGAGGGAAAGTAACCCACTCAAGGCCTCACAGGAAGTGAGTGGTGGAGCTGGGATTTGAACCCGGGCAGTCTGGCGGCAGAGTCCACACTCTGTACACTCCAGGTACTACACACCAGTATACTAACTGGCTTCGAGCAAACGCATCCTTATGGATCTAGCTTAATTTGAATTATTACATATTTACCTCTTGACTTCCAGTTGTGTCCTCTGTGGTAGAGAGAAAAAGATATTCGATACTCTCTTTATAATCACATCATGAATATTGGAAGAGACTTTGTAAGCTGTGTCTGAGTTTTCTTTCTAATATGTTTAAATAATTCCATTTAGTTTAAAATTTCTCCCAGAGATTCCCCCATCTCTGCCATGTTAGTCTTCACATTTTTCAGGGCACACTTGATTTCTTTTAAATAATTCTTCTCAAATTCGGAAGGCCCTAACTGGATAAGAGTGTTGTCTAGCTAAGGCCCAATCAAGGCCATATGTGGGAAAGTATTCAGGAGTTTTGCTTATCTTTTCCTCATTAACATTCCAGCATCATGTTCTTTTGTTTTCCCAATAGTTTCCCTCTTTGCTGACTAATTTTGCAGTCATGGCACACTTGTTAACTTTGAAAACTGTAACATTTAATTTTTTGACTATAGGGCTGCGAGCCATTTCTCATCTTGTATTTGTGGTGTGGATCATTTTTTTAAAATTTGTCAAGGCCAATCTAAAAGGGTCATACTGAGTTTAGTTCTCGCTGTTGGGATGTTGGCAACTCCACCTAATGTGGTATCATCCACCAAAAGCAAAATACTTATTCTCAACTCCATCATGTAGGTCACTGAAGAAAGTATTTATATAAACCTCTCTTCCCATAAATATACTTTTCTGGCTTCCAGATAGTCTGGGAGTGGTGAACTGAGTTCACATTTAATCTTTTCCAAGAACTGCAGTTGATAATCCAAGCCTTATGCCGACTTATGAAGAAACAATCACAATTCATTTCCAAATCTGAAGAAATACTGATGTTTGGCCACTGTCCTCCTGGAGGACAATCAAAGTTGAATTTATTCTAAACACAGGAGGGTCAGCAATGTTCTTTGGAAGCAAAATCTTGGCCTAGATATCTGGAACTTACTGAGAGGATTCTGCCCGTCATCTTGCTTCTTTTTTTTTTTTTTTTAAGAGAAATTTGAAGTTAGAAGGATTCTTTTTTTTTTTTTTTAATTTTTATTTATTTATTTGACAGACAGAGATCACAAGTAGGCAGAGAGAGAGGGGGAGGCAGGCTCTCCGCCGAGCAGAGAGCCCAATGTGGGGCTCGATCCCAGGACCCTGAGATCATGACCTGAGCTGAAGGCAGAGGCTTTAACCCACTGAGCCACCCAGGTGCCCCCGTCATCTTGCTTCTTGACTGCCATTCCTTTCAGTTAATGCTAAACGGAGCAAATTTACAATCTGGTGGTAAGCCAGGGCAATTATGAACTGAAGTCTTGGAAGTCTTTAAACACAGGTTTTTATATTGTTTCTTTTATATCTTCTGTCCTAGAAAGGAGAAGACAGATTTTTTTTTAAAGGAAGTTTCCTGGCCTCCCGTGTGCTTTCATATTTGTGAGGGGAACCGAGGCATTGCCTCTGCCAAAGAATCCCAGACCTGGCTGATAGTTGGAACCACCTGAAAGGTCTACAAAATTCGCAGGGTCAACCCCTCCCTCGATTTCCTGAATCTTCATCTTGAAGTTAGTGTTAAGAAATGGGGGCAGGGCATCTCTATCTTTTGAAACCTCCCCCAATCGATGACATTACTTCTGGATAAATCCATGTGATGGAACACCAAACTGTCATTTGAAAGGGGAGGTAAAACTACATGCGCTGATATGGAAAGATCTCACCTTAGGCACACAGAACATGTAGGAAGTTCCCATTGAGATGAACTTGTCATGAATACCTACTTACATACATCCACTTATATGTGTATACTATATACAGTCAGGGACTTCACCACAGCTTCCTCTGTCAATCAGATACCCTATGACCCTGCAATTGCACTACTGGGTATTTACCCCAAAGATACAGATGTAGTGAAAAGAAAGGCCATATGTACCCAATGTTCATAGCAGCAATGGCCACAATCGCCAAACTGTGAAGAGAGCCAAGATGCCCTTCAACAGACGAATGGATAAAGAAGATATGGTCCATATATACAAGGGAATATTATGCCTCCATCAGAAAGGATGAATATCCAACTTTTGTATCAACATGGACAGGACTGGAGGAGATTATGCTGAGTGAAATAAGTCAAGCAGAGAAAGTCAATTATCATATGATTTCACTTATCTGTGGAGCATAAGGAATAACATGGAGGACATTAGGAGAAGGAAAGGAAAAGTGAATTGGGGGAAATCGGAGGGGGAGATGAAGCATGAGAGACTGTGGACTCTGAGAAACAAACTACGGGTTTTGGAAAGGATGGGGGTGGGGGGATGGGTGAGCCTGGTGGTGGATATTAAGAAGGGCATGTATTGCCAGGAGTACTGGGTATGGTGCATAAACAATGAATCTTGGAACACTGAAAAAATAAAATTAAAATAAAATTGAAGAGGGATGCCTGGGTGGCTCAGTTGGTTAAGCAGCTGCCTTTGGCTCAGGTCATGATCCCAGCGTCCTGGGATCGAGTCCCACATCAGGCTCCTTGCTCGGCAGGGAGCCTCCTTCTCCCTCTGTCTCTGTCTGCCTGTGCTCACTCTCTCTCTCTCTCTAACAAATAAATAAATAAAATCTTTAAAACAAAAAAATAAATAAAATAAAATAAAATTGAAGAAAGAAAGAAAGAAGGAAGGAAAGAAGGAGAGAAAGCGAGAAAGAAAGGGAAAAAGAAAGAGTGCCACCAGAGCACCTGGGCCTGGTGTAACCCCTTGAGATGATTACAGGGGACAGGGTATGAGATGAGGGACCAGGGAATCTGGGGTCCCATGGGGGTAGAGGCAAGATCTATTTACCAACCGACATGGAAGTATTTCAACATGTTTACACCAGGTAAGGCTTAGTCCTGCATTTACATACATAAAACAATTCCGGAAGTTTTCCTGAGACTAGTGGCCTATCCATCAACACTGGTTGATTTAAGCAGACAGATAATTTACTGGGAGCATATTGGGTAGAACAAAGCTTAGAAAACAGCCAAGAATAAAGGGAGAATAGACAACAAACCACAACCACAGGCAAGGCCACACTGCGGAACCAGACCAGTGTGCCCCCCTGCTGCTACCATCCCTCCTCCCTGGAGGCTGTTGCTGTCACCACTGCCACTTGCAAACTTTGGTACAGCACTTGGCACATCATCTTGTGATTATTTAGATTCAAAGGGGCACATGGCTATTGTTAATGCTGCTATAAACATCAGGGTGCATAGCCCCTTCAAATCTGTATTTTTATACCCTTCAGGTAAATACCTAGCAATGTAATTGCTGGGTCATAGGGTAGCTCTATTTTTAACTTTTTAAGGAACCCCATACTGTTTCCAGAGTGGCTGCACCAGTTTGCATTCCCACCAACAATGTAAGAGGGTTCCCCTTTCTCCACATTCTCACCAACATCTGTTATTTCCTGTGTTGTTAATTTTAGCCATTCTGAGAGTTGTGAGGTGATATCTCAACGTAGTTTTGACTTGCATTTCCCTGATGATGAGTGATGATGAGCATCTTTTCATGTGTCTGTTAGCCATGTGGATGTCTTTTTTTGGAAAAATGTCTATTCATGTCTTTTGCCCATTTCTTGACGTGATTATTTGTTTTGGGTGGTATTGAGTTTGACAAGTTCTTTATAGGTTTTGATTTTGCATACTAACCCTTTATCAGATATGTCATTTGCAAATATCCTCTCCCATTCCCTAGGTTGACTTTTAGTTGTGTTGATTGTTTCCTTTGCTGTGCAGAAGATTTTTATCTTGATGAAGTCCCAAGAGTTCATTTTTGCTTTTGTTTCCCTTGTCTCTGGCAACGTGTTAAGTAAGAAGTTGCTTTGGCCAAGGTGGAAGATGTTTCTGCCTGTGTTCCCCTCTAGGGTTCTGATGGATTCCTGTCTCACATTTAGGTCTCTCACTCATTTTGAAATTATTTTTGTGTATGGTGTAAGAATGTGGTCCAGTTTCATTCTTCAACATGGTTGTCCAGTTTTCCCAACACTATTTATTGAAGAGACCATCTCTTTCTATTGGATAATCTTTTGTGTTTTGTCAAAAATTACTTAAGTATAGAGATGAGGGTCCATTTCTGGGTTCTCTCTCTTTTTTTTTTAAGATTTTATTTATTTATTCGAGAGAGAGAGAGAGCAAGCACAAGTAGGGGGAGCAGCAGGCAGAGGGAGAGGGAGATCATGACTTGAGCCAAAGGCAGACGCTTAACTACTGAGTCACCCAGGGACTACTGGATTCTCTATTCTGTTCCATTGATCTGTGTGTCTGTTTTTGTGCCAGTACCATACTGTCTTGATGACTACAGCTTGGTAAGACAGCTTGAAGTCCAGAATCATGATGCTTCCAGCTTTGCTTTTCTTTTTCAGTATTGCTTTGGCTAGTCAAGTTCTTTTGTGGTTCCAAACAAATTCTGGGATTTTATGTTCTAGCTCTGTAAAAAATGCTGGTGGTATTTTGATAGGGATTGCATTAAATGTGTAGATTGCTTTCAGTAGTATAGGCATTTTCACAATGTTTGTTCTCCCAATCCATGAGCATAGAAATGTTTTTCCATATCTTTGTGTTCTCTTCAGTTTTTTCATAAGAGTTCTATAGTTTTCAGAGTACATATCTTTTTCCTTTTCAGTGAGGTTTATTCCTAGATATCTTATGGGTTTTTTTTTTAGATTTTGTTTATTTATTTAACAGAGAGAGATCACAAGTAAGCAGAGAGGCAGACAGAGAGAGAGCGGGAAGCGGGCTCATTGCCGAGCAAAGACCCCGATGTGGGGCTCGATCCCAGGATGCTGGGATCATGACCTGGCCAAAGGCAGAGGCTTTAACCCACTGAGCCACCCAGGCGCCCCTATATTATGGTTTTTGATGTAACTATAAATGGGATCAATTCCTTGATTTCCTTTTCTGCTGCTTCATTATTGGTATGTAGAAATGCAACAGATTTCTGTACACTGATATTATATCCTGAGACTTTACAGAATTCATGTATTAGTTCTAGGAATTTTTGGTGGGGTCTTTGGGTTTTCTACACAGAGTATCATATTGTCTGCCAATTGTGAAAGTTTGACTTCTTCCTTGCTGATTTGGATGACTTTATTACTTTTTGTTGTTTCATTACTGAGGTTAAGACTTCCAATACTATGTTAAATGGTGAGAGTGGACATCTCTGTCTTGTTCTTGACCATAAAGGAAAAGCTCTCAGTTTTTCCCCACTGAAGATGATATTAGCTGTAGATCTTTCATATGACAATATGTATTTTGTCAAATACTTTTTCTGCACCTATTAAGAGGATCATGAGGTTCTTATCCTTTCTTTTATTAATGTGATGTAACACTGATTGATTTGCAAATACTGAACCACTCTACAGCCCAGGAATAAATCCCATTTGATTGTGGAGAATAATTCTTTTAATGTACTGTTGGATTCAATTTGCTAGTATCTTGTTGAGAATTTTTGTATCCATATAATATCCACAATATCCACCAGGGATATTGACCTGTAATTCTCCTCTTTAGTGGGGTCTTTGTTTGGTTTTGGAATCAAAGTAATGCTGGCCTTGTAGAATGAGTTTGGAAGTTTTCCTTCCATTTCAATTTTCTAGAACAGTTTGAGAAGAACAGCTATTAACTCTTCTTTAAATATCTGGTAGATGGGCCCCTGGGTGGCTCAGTGGGTTAAAGCCTCTGCCTTCAGCTCAGTGGCTCAGTGGGTTAAAGTCTCTTCCTTCGGCTCAGGTCGTGATCCCAGGGTCCTGGGATGGAACCCCGAATTGGGCTCTCTGCTCAGCAGGGAGCCTACTTCCTCCTCTCTCTCTCTGCCTGCCTCTCTGCCTACTTGTGATCTCTATCTGTCAAATAAATAAATAAATAAATAGTCTAAAAATAAATAAATAAATAAATATCTGGTAGAATTCCACTGGGAAGCCATCTGGCCCTGGACTTTTGTTTGTTGGGAGATTTTAATTACTGATTCAATTTCTTTGCTGGTTATGTGTCTGTTCAAATTTTCTCTTTCTTCCTGTTTCAGTTTTGTGGTTTGTATGTTTTGAGGAATTTGTCCATTTCTTCCAGATTTCCCATTTTATTGGCATATAATTTTTCATAATATTTTCTTATAATTGTTTGTATTTCCATGCTGTTGGTTATGATCTTTCTTCTTTCATTCATGATTTTATTTATTTGGGTCCTTTCTCTCTCTCTCTCTCTCTCTCTTTTATTTTAATAAATATGGCTAAAGGTTTATCAATTTTATTAACTCTTTCAAAGAATCAGCTCTTAGTTTTGTTGATCTGATCTGCTGGGATTTTGTTTGTTTGTTTGTTTCTGTGTCATTTATATCTGCTCTAATCTTTATTATTTCTCTTTTTCTGCTGGCTTTATGCTTTATTTGCTATTCCTTTCCTTGCTCCTTTAGGTGTAAGGTTAGGTTATATATTTGAGACTTTTCTTGCTTCTTGAGGTAGGCCTGTATTGCTATGTACTTCCTCTCAGGACCACCTTTGCTGCATCACTAAGGTTTTGAATAGTTATGTTTTCATTTTCATTTGTTTCCATGTATTTTTTAAAATTTCTTCTTTAATTTCCTGGTTAACCCATTCATTCTTTAGTAGGATGTCCTTTATTTTATTTTTTAAAATTACATTTATTTATTCAACAGAGAGAGAGTGTACACAGGCAGGGGGAATGGCAGGCAGAGGGAGAAGCAGGCTCCCCCCTGAGCAGGGAGCCCCAAGCAGGACTTGATTCCAGGACTCTGGGGTCATGACCTGAGCCAAAGGCAGATGCTTAGCCAACTGAGCCACCTGGGTGCCCAGGATGTTCTTTAATTACCGTGTATTTGTGGTCTTTCCAAAGTTTTTCTTGTGGTTGACTTCAAGTTTCATAGCATTGTCATTGTATGCATCACTTTAGATCCTTGAAAACGAACAGGTACATATGTGTTCCTATCCTCTATTCCTCCACTAATGTTTGTCAGATGTGGCCTCCACAAAAATATATGGCTTGGGTTATAGTGGATTAATTCTGTCTCTTTCTCTGAATTGAGTGTTCTTTCTCGCAGAGATCTGCATAAACCATGGTTTCATGAAGTGATTATCTTAATTTCAAATGTTATGTCCAGATTGAAGTAGGTCTAGGGGTCAACTGTACTTCCATTTCTGTTAGGACTTTTGTTTGATTGCCTACACACATGAAAGAATGCCCAGCTCCATCTCTGAGCCTTTCCTAAGCAAGCAACTTGAAACCAACATGGTTGCTATAGTCTATGATCCTGGAAAGAAGAGCAAAAATAAGCTACATCTTAAGAATTGCAGTGGTTTTCTTTTTCCTTTTTTAAAAGATTTTATTTATTTATTTATTTATTTGAGAGAGAGAGTGAGCAGAGAGAGAGAGTGGGGGGGGGAGAAATAGAGAGACAGAGACCATGTGTCAGGGTAGGAAGGAGGGAGAGGGAGAAGGAGACTCCCCACTGAGTAAGGAGCCTGATGTGGGGCTTGATTACAGGGTTCCCAGATCATGACCCGAGCCAAAGGCAGATGCTTAACTGACTGAGCCACACAGGCACCCCAAGAATAGCATGGTTTTCATATAAAAGCCAAGAGCTGAGAACACATACCAGAATTCAGGCTCCACTTGACCCACAAACAAACTATGTAACTCTTCCAAGTTTCATCTGCTTTTTTCCAGGCCACAAGAAGATTCAGAGACTGGGAGGCAGTGAAGATGAAGGGCAATAGCATGCTAATAACAATCCCGAGACAAAGAAAGTAGATGGTCTTTGTTTATTGATGATTATATACCATTCAGTCACAGAAAAGACCTACTACAATTCACTATAAAAGATATAAGCTCAGGGGCACCTGGGTGGCTCAGTGGGTTAAGCCTCTGCCTTCAGTTCAGGTCATGATCTCAGGGTCCTGGGATCAAGCCCCACATCAGGCTCTCTGCTCAGCAGGAAGCCTGCTTCCTCCTCTCTCTCTGCCTGCTTGTGATCTCTCTCTCTCTCTCTGTGTCAAATAGATAAATATAATCTTTAAAAAAAAAAAGATATAAGCTCAGAGAAATGAAAACATATGCTCACACAAAAATCTGTACATGAATGTTGTATAGCTTTATTAGTAATAGCCTGCAAACTAAAAATGACCCAGATGTCCTTCAACGAATGAATTAAACAAACTGCGTGGAGCACCTGGGTGGCTCATTCAGTTAAGCGTCCAACTCTTGATTTCAGCTCAGGTCATGATCTCAGGATCGTGGGATCTGTGCTCAGCACAGAGTCTGCTTGTCCCTCTCCCTCTGTTCCTACCCCCACTCTCTCTATCTCTAGCTTTAGCTCTGAAATAAATAAAAAAATAAAAAATAAACAAACTGTGTTATATCCACATCACAGAATACCAGTTATTGATAAAAAGGAATAAATTATTAATACATGCAACAAGTTGGATGAATTTCCAGAAAATTGTTTTGAGTGAAAAAAGCCAATCCCGGGATGCCTGGGTGGCTCAGTTGGTTAAGCGGCTGCCTTCGGCTCAGGTCATGATCCCAGCATCCTGGGATCGAGTCCCACATCGGGCTCCTTGCTTGGCATGGAGCCTGCTCCTCCCTCTGCCTCTGCCTGCTTCTCTGTCTGCCTGTGCTCTCTCTCTCTCTCTAACTAATAAAAATAAATAAAATCTTAAAAAAAAAAGCCAATCCCAAAAAGTTACATAATGTATATGATATTCTTTTTAAAAAATATTTTATTTATTTATTTGTCAAAGAGAATGAGAGAGGCAGACAGCAGGAGATACAGCCTCCCCATTGAGCAGGGAGCCTCATGTGGGACTTGATCCCAGAACCCTAGGATCATGACCTGAGCCAAAGGCAGATGCTTAACTGACTAAGCCACCCAGGCATCCCTGTATATAACTTTCTTGAAATGACAAAATTACAGAAATGGAGAACAGATTAGTTGTTACCAGAGGTTAAGAACAGAGTGGGGATAGGAGACAAGTGTGTAGCCATAAAAGGGCAATATGAGGCATTCTTGGATCAGTGGTATGCCCTGTATCTTGACTGGGTCAATATCAATAAATTGGTTGTGAAACTGTACTACAATTTTGCAAGAAGATACCTTTGGGAGAAACCAGATCAAGAGTTCACAGCATGCCTCTGTATAATTTCTTACAACTACATGTGAATCTGTCATTATTTCAAAGTAAAAAAAAATACTTTTAATTAAAAAAGAAACAAAAGAAAAGGTATAACCAACACAAAGATATAAAAATAGAAAATATAAACCTGAGAAACCAAAACTCTGAGTTCTCATATTTAAGCATTATATTTATTTCTATGATTTCTTGCAGCAAAAGAAAAAGTGGAAACCATGATAGGACAAATATTCTTGTTTTCTCATGAAAGTAATCACAGTAAATTTTTAGGAGAGACAGTCTTTCCCCTGGGAGTCAGTTCTTTTTATTTATTTATTTATTTGAGAGAGAGAGAGAGAGAGAACATGAGCAGGGGGAGGAGCAGAGCGAGAAGAAGAAGCAAGCTCCTTCAAAACTGCTGAGTACAGAACCTGCCCAATGCAGGGCTTGATCCTGGAACTCCAGGATCATGACTGAGCCAAAGGCAGATGCTTAACCAACTGAGGCACCCAGGTGCCCCTGGCAGTAAATTCTAAAAGAGCAATGAACTTAAGTCTTTTTTTTTTTAAGATTTTAAAAGATTTTTTTAAAGATTTACTTATTTGTTTGAAAGAGAGCACAAGGTGCGAAGTGCAGAGGGAGAGAGAACCTCAAGCAGACTCTGCAGAGTGCAGAGCACCACATGGGTCTCCATCTCATGACCCTGAGATCACAACTGAGATGAAACACTCAGAGTTGGACACTTAACAGATTGCACCACCCAAGTGCCCCCAACTTTATATTCTTAAAATACAACCCAGGGCACAAAATAACATCTACAGAGAGACTGGCTCAGGGCTCAGGTGTTATTTTTAATGCTCGAGGACCCATGACTTGGTTAAGGGATCCTGTGGGAAAAAGTGATACAACTTTCATGGCTGGTCTTGTACCTAAATGGAGTAGATGATCACCCAAAAAAGTGTGGCTTCAGGGAAACCAAAAAGACCCTCTTCACAGCCTTGCTATGTCTCTCGCCTTTGTGGTATCTGAAAGTCCATCACTAGCTACGCACTACTCTGGGCTGAGAATTTTTGCTCTCTGGTTCCTCATTGGCAATTCAGAGACTGGGCCTTGCTCAAGTCTTGCACACAAAAGGGGTCTCTGGGCATCTAGTAGACTCAGAAGAACCTGGAGAAAAAATGTCATACCCTCTGCTTTCCCTCCTGCAATGACAAATGCCTCTTTCTTGTGCTTCCCATTCCTTAGTTCTCAGCTCCTACAAGCATCCCCTCTCCCTCCTGAATCGTCAGTTTTCCTCCCTCTAGGAGATCAGCTGTGTCAGCATACAGAGTGGCTCTGTTATCTCTTATCGCTAAAGCCCAAAACCCAAACAACCCGACACTAAAACTCCACCACCTGCCTTGACCCTACGTCTTCCCCTAGCTCCTGGGCCATTTCTTTCTTTTCCTTCTCAGCAAACCATGCACTGTCCAGGGGCTTGGTCTCCACTTTCTGACCAGCCTTTCTCTGCTTGGCTGACATCAAGGGGGCTCCACATTTGGAGGCCGCACAGTTGACCTCTATGTTCCCAAATCTGACAGTCACCTCTCAGTGGTTGTCTTACTATTTCTCTCTGCAGCATTTCCATCCAGCTGCCCACTCCCTACTTCATGACAGACTTTTTTCTCTCATCTGCCATGACTTCTCCCTCTCATATTTTTCTTCTCCTCCTTCTTTTTTTGAAAGAGGCTAGATGTCCATCGACAGAGTAATGGATAAGGAAGATGTGATACACACACACACACACACACACACACACACACACACACACAGGAGTACTATGCAGCCATCAAAAATGAAATCTTGCCAATTGCAATGAACGTGGATTGAACTAGAGGGTATTATGGTAAGGGAAATAAGTCAATTAGAGAAAGACAATTATCATATGATCTCTCTGATATGAGAAATTTGAGAGGCAGGGTGGGGAGTTGTGGGGGGAAGGGAGGGAAAAATGAAACAAGATGGGATCAGAGAGAGAGATAAACCATAAGAGACTCTTAATCTCAGGGAACAAACTGAGGGTTTCTGGAGGGGTGAAAGGGATGGGATGACTGGTTGATGGACATTGGGGAGGGTATGTGCTATGGTGAGTGCTGTGAATCGAGTAAGAGTGATGATTCACAGACCTGTACCCCTGAAACAAATAATACATTATATGTTCATTAAAAAAGAAAAAAATATTTTATTTATTCCTTTGACAGAGAGAGCACAAGCAGGGGGGAAAGGTCGAGGGAGAGGGAGAAGCAGACTCCCTGCCAAACTGGGAGCCTTGACATGGGGCTTGATCCCAGCACCTGGAGATCATGATCTGAGCCAAAGGCAGACGCTTAACCATCTGAGCCATCTAGGCGCACCTCATGTTTTTCTTCTTGCCTCACTGGCCCATGGCACATTGTGAAGTTGAGTTGAGCTGTTGGGGCACATAAGGGATTTGCCACATTGTGTTTGTTCCTCTTCTGTCCCCTCTTACATGTAGAGTGCCCTACAGCTGCTCCTTTCTCTTCTCTAGTTTCACTCTACTTAGGTCATCTTAACCAGTCCCAGAGCCATTTACTCCCAAATCTGTCCCCAGAACTCCAGATCTCTCTATCTGAAGGCCAACTCCAAAGGGATGACAGACTGACATCTCAAACTTAACAGTCCAAAATAGCACTGAACATTTCTCCCTCAACCTGTTTGTCGTCCCTCTATGGAAATACCAAACATCCAATCACTCAGGACGAAAAGTTTGGAGGTTTCCTTGCTCTCTCTTTTCTCATCCCCAACAGCTTATCCATCAGCAAATCCCACCTTATCCAGAACACCATCCCTAGTCCAACTCACCACCTTCCCTGTCCTGGGGCACCTCTGTACCTTCTAAGTGACCTCCAGCCTCTATTTTCCATCCTCCCACCCCCAGCCCCAGCCCATCTTCCACCAGTAGCCAGAACAATCTTTTCAAACATAAATTGGATCATGTCACTCCTTTGCTTAAAATCCTCCATCAGATTCCCAACCAAGGAGACAAAATCCAAACTTCATGCTACAACCTACAAAGCACAAACCATCTGGTCCCTGAAGCCCTCTCATTCCACCCTCTGCCAGGAGGAACTCCAGCCACATGGAAGGGCACAGACCATGTCTGTCTTGTAACGGGAGTATTCACAGATGCTAACACCGCAGGCACACGGTAAGGATTTGTGAATCAGTAAACAAATGATTTCATAAGATAAACTCACAGTCCTAGACTGGTAACAACAGCTCTGTGTCTCAGGGTGCTGGGTTGAAAACCCAGCATCTATAACTACCACTCTTCCTGGTTTGCTGTGAGAGCTAGTGGGGAAAAAATGCTAGCTCTAAAAATCCTCCCAATTGTTCTTTAATGGGTACATGTCTCCATGTGAGCCCTGTGATGACAGGCAGGGCTCCTCCTCACTTTCTTCTTTGTGTACAGTGACACTAGTCTCTTGAGTCCTCAAGCAAATGTTCCGTGTATGCCTTTAACATCTGCATCACTGTGTGATTATCGTGGCAAGATAAGGGATGTGTGTGAAGGGAATAGGGTGCGTGTGGAGAAGGAGATAATTATTCCCCAGTTAAGCAACAGTGCTGGGGTAGAAACCGGCATATTTATCCAGTCAGTGGGCTCAGAGAAGCCACACAAAAGAACACAGTCTCTGAAGCAGGAAGTGGGCCATGAGCCCACGGCGCGCCCACGTGAGGCCTGACTCACGCTGAGGTGAGCTCCTCCTACCCAGCTCCTCACTACTTCTGCATGGATGATTACGAGCCAGCTGATGGCTGAGCCCTTACGTTTGCACTTCACAACTGAGCTTATCTGCATGCTTCCCTGTTCTGTGATTGAGCTTTGTCTGGACTCTAGCTCAGCTCTGAGAACAACAATCTCACCGCATTCTCCCAGCAAGGCACTGAGCCAGCCACGGAGCACTGAGGAGGCTATCAGTCAACGACTGATGACTGCTTGTAAATTCAGGATCATGATTAGTTATTTTGTCATGACTATAATCACCCTTAAGGCACTTCTGAAGCCTCCATCTGGTCAGAGGGCTGGATGAAATGATACAGCTCCCCCTCTCAGTAAGTTTTAAAAAGGTAACAGACAACACCATCACAGATTGACTGAAGGAGCCACATACTTGAGTCAGCCCTAGATGAATTCATGAATACATACATATGTTCAAAAAGTGGTATGTTACTGCTGAACGGACTTCTAGAACTCACACCAGAGGTATATATCCTTGTCAGTCTGTGAGAATGCCTACTTCTCCACCCACTTACCAACATTAGACATGGTCATTTCTTGGAGTCTTTGCCAATTCTATAGGTGAAAATGGAATTGTATGTTCTGATTTATACTTCCAATTAGTAGTGAGAATGAATACCTCCTCATATTGGCCGTTTGTGTTTCTCCTTTTGTGGCTATTTACCTACTCACATCTTTTGCTCATAAACATTGAGGTCCCTGTGTGCTGCCTGATGGGCAGTGTGCAGTGCTAGATGTCACCAGGATGCAAGAAATCGGGGACACTATTTTCTCAATCTATTGCAAAAAAAAAAAAATAGAAAGTACATGTAAGCAAAAATGTTTAAAGAAAAGATTATTCAAGGCACCTGGGGGGGGCTCAGCAGGTTAAGCCTCTACCTTTGGGCAGGTCATGATCTCAGGGTCCTGGGATCATTGAGCCCCACATTGGGCTCTCTGCTCAGCAGGGAGCCTGCTTCCCCCTCTCTCTCTGCCTGCCTCTCTGCCTACTTGTGATCCCTCTCTCTGTCAAATAAATAAATAAAATCTTTAAAAAAGAAAGGGGGGGGGCACCTGGGTGGCTCAGTGGGTTAAAGCTTCTGCCTTCGGCTCAGGTCATGATCCCAGGGTCCTGGGATCAAGTCCCGCATCGGGCTCCCTGCTCTGTGGGAAGCCTGCTTCTCCTTCTCCCACTCCCTCTGCCTGTGTTCCCTCTCTCGCTATGTCTCTCTCTGTCAAATAAATAAAATCTTAAAAAAAAAAAAAAAGAACAAACACCCAGAGGGCATTTGCCTTTATCCAGAACTTACGATAACTGTTCTTACTTTTATTATCTGTGATGCCCTAATATAGTTCCTTGGGTTGGGTAATACATTTAATTCAGGAAAGAATCATTCCATACATTATACTATTTCTGTGATAGAAAAGGAGAAGCACAAATGACCTATGTGAAGAGATATTCACCCCTCCTGTTATTTGGAAGTACAAATTAGAATGAACATACAATTCTATTTTTCACTACCATAGAATTTGCAATGATTCAAAGAAACGATAATGCCCAGATGAGAAAGTAAGGATTCTCATACACAGATGGAGGCAGTGTGCTTTGGAGCTAGGGTTTGGGGAAAAGATTTGGCCATAATAAGGTTTTGAGGATGCGTGTGCTCTTTGATACAGCAATACCATTTGCAGGGACTGGTCCTAAGAAAGCAGCCATCAGTTGGAGTGACAATGTGTGTGTAAAGTATTAGGGGATTGGGCAAGGACGCTGTGACATATTATACCATAGAATACTACAAGGCAATTAAAATCGTATTTCAGATGAGTACTGGCTATCATAGGAGAATGTTCATCATGCATTACATAGAAAGAAAGAAGGGTGCAGACTACAGCTCATTGCGTGACCCAGTTTTTGTTTGTACGTATTTGCACACAAATGCCTGAAAGGGGATTCACAAAACACTAACAGTGGTCAATTATTTTTTTTCTCTTTGTGCTTTTCTAAGGTTTTTGTGTTTCTTTGTGTTTTCTAAGGTTTGTTTTTTATACCAAACAAGGTTTACCTGTGTAAATGAGGGGGAGGAGGGATGATGTTATTAAAAAGTATTTCTACCTCCAGGGGCGCCTGGGTGGCTCAGTGGGTTGGGCCTCTGCCTTCAGCTCGGGTCATGGTCTCGGGGGTCCTGGGATTGAGCCCCGTGTCAGGCTCTGCTCAGCGGGGGAACCTGTTTCCCCCTCTCTCTATGTCTGCCTCTCTACCTACTTGTGATCTCTCTCTCTCTCTGTGTCAAATAAATAAAATCTTTTAAAAAATAAAAATAAAAAAATAAAAAGTATTTCTATCTTGATGAAGTCCCAATAGTTCATTTTTGCTTTTGTTTCCCTTGCCTTTGAAGACGTGTCTAGCAAGAAGTTGCTGTGGCCGAGGTCACAGAGGTTGCCGCCTGTGTTCTCCTCCAGGATTTTGATGGATTCCTGTTTCACATTTAGGTCTTTTTTTTTTTAAAGATTTTATTTATTTATTTGACAGAGAGAGAGATCCCAAGTAGGCAGAGAGGCAGGCAGCAAGAGGGGGAAGCAGGCTCCCTGCTGAGCAGAGAGCCCAGTGAGGGGCTCGATCCCAGGACTCCGAGATCATGACCCCAGTTGAAGGCAGAGGCTTAACCCACTGAGCCACGCAGGCGCCCCTCACATTTAGGTCTTTTATCCATTTTGAGTTTACCTTTGTGTATGGTCTAAGAAAATGGTCCAGGTTCATTCTTCCCTATGTGGCTGTCGAATTTTCCCAACATCATTTGTTGAAGAGACTACCTTTTTTCCATTGGATATTCTTTCCTGCCTTGTCAAAGATCAGTTGAGCATAGAGTTGTGGGTCCATTTCTGGGTTCTCTACTCTGTTACATTGATCCATGTGTCTGTTTTTGTGCCAGTACCATGCTTTATAACAGATATACCATGTGCCAGTACTCACAGCTTTATAACAGAGCTTGATGTCACTAGCTTCGGTTTTCTTTTTCAACATTCCTGTGGCTATTCCAGGTCTTTTCTGGTTCCATATAAATTTTAAGATTGTTTGTTCCAGCTCTGTGAAAAATGTCAATGGTATTTTGATAGGGATGGCATTGAATGTATAGATTGCTCTAGGTAGCATAGACATTTTAACAATATTTATTCTTCCAATCCTTGAGCATGGAATATTTTTCCATTTCTTTCTGTTTCCAATTTCTGTAGTTTTTATTTTTTTTTAAGATTTTATTTATTTATTTGACAGACAGAGATCACAAGTAGGCAGAGAGGCAGAGAGAGAGAGGAGGAAGCAGGCTTCCCACAGAGCAGAGAGCCCGATGCGGGGCTCAATCCCACGACCCTGGGATCATGACCCGAGCCGAAGGCAGCGGCCTTAACCCACTGAGCCACCCAGGTGCCCCTAATTTCTGTAGTTTTTAGAGTATAAATCCTTTACCTCTTTGGTTAGGTTTATTCCTAGATACCTTACGGTTTTTGGTGCAACTGTAAATGGGATCAATTCCTTAATTGCTCTTTTCTCCTTTCTCATTGTAGGTGTATAGAAATGCAAATGATTTCTGTGCATTGATTTTATATCCTGCCACGTTGCTGAATTCCTGTATGAGTTATAGCTCTGGGGGTTATATAGTTATATGGGGTGGAGTCTTTTTGGGTTTTCCACATAAAGTATCATCTCATCTGCAAAGAGTGAGACTTGTACTCTTCTTTTCCAATTTGAATGCCTTTTACTTCTTTTTGTTGTCAGACTGTTGAGGCTAGGACTTCTAGTACTATGTTTGGATATTCCTGTTGTGTTCCTAACCTTAGGGGAAAAGCTCTCAGCTTTTCCCCCACTGAGAAGGATATTCAATCTGGGCTTTTCATAGATGGCTTTTATGATACTGAGGTATGTTCCCTTTATCCCTACACTGTGGAGAGTTTTAATCAAGAAAGGATGCTGTATTTTGTCAAATGCTTTTTCTGTTTCAGTTGAGAAGATCATATGATTCTTGTCCTTTCTTTGATTAATGTGATATAACACACTGGTTGATTTGTGAATGCTGAACCACCCTCGCAGCCCAGGCTTTTGCCCAGCAAAGAAAATAGTCAACAAAACTAAAAGACAACCTATGGAATGGGAGAAGATATTTGCAAATGACATATCAGATAAAGGGCTAGTATCCACTATCTGTAAAGAACTTATCAAGCTTGACAGCCCAGAAAACAAATACTCCAGTCAATAAATGGGTAGAAGGCATGAACAGATTTTTTTTTTTCTTTAAAGATTTTTTTTTTTAATTTATTTATTTGTCAGAGAGAGTGAGCACAGGCTGACAGAGTGGCAGGCAGAGGCAGAGAGAGAAGCAGGCTCCCTGCCGAGCAAGGAGCCCGATGCGAGACTCGATCCCAGGACGCTGGGATCATGACCCGAGACGAAGGCAGCGGCTTAACCAACTGAGCCACCCAGGCGTCCCACAGATATTTTTCCAAAGAAGACATACAAATGGCCAACAGACACATGAAAAAATGCTCAACATCACACATCAGGGAAATACAGTGCAAAACCACAATGAGATACCATCTCATACCGGTCAGAATGGCTAAAATTAACAAGTCAGGAAATAACAAATGTTGGTGAGGATGCAGAGAAAGGGGAAGCCTCTTACACTGTGAGAATGCAAACTGGTACAGCCACTCCAGAAAAGTGGTAAGGAGGTTCCTCAAGAAGTTAAAAACAGAGCTACCGTATGACCCAGCAATTGCACTACTAGGTATTTACCCCAAAGATAAAAATGTAATGATCCAAAGGGGCACCTGCACCCCAGTGCTTATAGTAGCAATGTCCACAATAGCCAAACTATGGAAAGAGCTAAAGTATCCACTGACAGATGAATGAATAAAGAAGGTGTGAGATATATATAGATATAGATATAGATATAGATGTACATATACATATATATCGATCTATATATATATATTACATGATAAACATACACACAATGGGATATTACTCAGCATCAGAAAGTATGAATACTTAACATTTACACCAATGTGGATGGAACTGGAGGGTATTATGCTGAGCAAAATAAGTCAATCAGAGAAAGACAATAATCATATGGTTTCACTTATATGTGGAATATAAGAAACAGTGCAGAGGATCATAGGGGAAGGGAGGGAAAACAGAATGGAAGGAAATCAGAGAGGGAGAAAAACCATTAAAGATTCAACTATAGAAACAAACTGAGGGTTGCTGGAGGGGACATGGGTGAGAGGATGGGGTAACTGGGTGGTGGGCATTGGGGAGGGCACGTGATGTGATGAGCACTGGCTGTTCTGTGCAACTGATGAATTACTGACCTCTACATCTGAAACTAATGATGTACTATATGTTGGCTAATTGAATCTAAATTTTTTTTAAAAAGTATTTCTGGGGCACCTGGGTGGCTCAGTGGGTTAAAGCCTCTGCCTTCAGCTCAGGTCATGATCCCAGGGTCCTGAGATTGAGCCCCACATCAGGCTCTCTGCTCTGTGGGGAGCCTGCTTCCTCCTCTCTCTCTGCCTGCCTCTCTGCCTACTTGTGATCTCTGTCTGTCCAATAAATAAATAAAATCTTTAAAAAAAAGTATTTCTAACAAGTATGGGTTGATATGGGGCATCCACAAATAGACTTAAAACTTTGATTCTAAATAGCTCTGATGTTCTGACACTGGCCACCAAGGGCAGGAAAGGAGACCCCCGCAAGGGTCCTAGGCTTAGGTGGCCACTCTGTCAGGTTTCAGTGTGGCCTGACTTTGCAGGGTAAGGGCTGAGGCCCTTGGCCCCAGGGCATTCTCCTTTGGCTCTGCTGGGACAGCTGAATTAGAGGAAGGAGAAGTAAAGGAGATGAAAACAAATCATTCGGTACAAGGAGGAGGACAGAGGCCAAGGTGCAAAGCAAGTGATCTAGGACACTGGGTTCCTTGATATGGCTCCCTTAGACTGCCTTGGGCATCGCCCCCAGAGAGAGAGCCACCAGCATGTGCCCAAACTCGGAAACAGAGAACAACTGTAGGAGCCTGCTGCCAGACACAGACTGCTCTGGGGACCATCTGCAAAGACTACAGCGGCCAATTCACACTGTACGCTCAGTTCTCTGAAACCGCTTGCTTACCGCAAAACTGAAGCTGATTCATAGGCAGGAGGGGTGAATGAAAATGGGCCTGGAGGAGTCAAGTTTATTTTCTTTCTTGGTATGAAAATTAGCTGGGGGATCAGAATGCCATATACCAAGTCTGAAATAGGATGACAGGGTTGGGCAGGCCGAATCCTTCAACACTGATGGTTCAGATGCTCTAGGACCCTGGAGCAGGGAGCCTTAAAACAAATACCAAAGGGAAAAGAGTTCTGCAGTCACCAGCAGAAGGTTAAGGTTAAGCAATAAGACTCCTTGTTTCCAGGAGAAGTCCTCACTATTGCCGAACCAGCCCCAAGGTTTAGCTCAACTGCATGAGGGGCCCCAGTTTCCAGGTGTGAACCCTGTGAAAATCTCTAGAAGCATTCCCTGGTTTGTTCCACCCCATCTCAGCCTACCCTGACCCCTTCCATCTTCAAGAACCATCTCCATGCCCACCTCTCACTCTCTCGACCTGATAGGCTCCCTTCCTTAAGCTCCATTGCATTGTTTGCCGCCCCCCCTTTTTAAAGATTATTTATTTATTTGAGAGAGAGAGGGACCAAGAGAGAGAGCACACAAGCAGGGGGATGGGCAGAGGGAGACACAGACTCCCTGCTGAACAGGGAGTTCAAGGGCTTGACCCCAGGACCCTGGGATCATGACCTGAGCCGAGGATGCTTAACCAACTGAGCCACACAGGCGCCCCTGCATTGTTTTTCTTGATTTCTGATATCTAGTGTCCTTTTAAAACCTGTATTTGTCTTATCCTTCCCTTATGCCTAGAGAGCAACCTGCATAAAGACCACATGTTGTCCATCTCTATGTCTACATACCAGATTATTACATAAGTATCTGCAGAACATTTTTTTGAATAAACTTTTTATTTTAGGAGAATTTTAAATGTAAAAAAAAGTTGTAAAGATAATATAGAGAATTCCTGTATACCTTACACCTAATTTCCCCTATTATCAACATCTTACACTAGTATGATACATTTGCCACAATTAATGAGTCAATATTGATACATTACTATTAACTACAATCCATACCTTACTCCTTACTAAGATTTCCCTAATTTCTTCCTAATGTCTTTTTTCTATTTCAGGATCTTTTCTAGGATACTACATTACATTTAGTGGTCATGTGGCAGTTTCTCAGAATTTCTTTTAATTATAAAACTTATTCATTTAAAGTGTACAATTCAGTGATAGTACGGTCACGATGTGTAACCATTAGCATTTTTATCACCCCCCAAAAGCAAATTCTGTACCTGCTAGCACTCACACCCCATTCCTTCTTCCTCTCAGCCTCTGGCAGCCATTAATCTACCTTGTCTTTATGGATTTCCCTATTTGGCCATCTCATACAATTGAAATCACAGAATATGTGGCCTTTTGTGCCTGGCTTCTTTCATTTAGCATAATGTTTTCAAGCTTTGTTCACATTTAGCATGAATTAGTACTTCATTCTTTTTTTATGGCTGGATAATATTCCATTGTATGGCTATAACACATTTTGTTTATCCATTCATCAACTGTTGGACATTTGGGTTGTCCCATTTTTTATCTATTATGAGTAGTGTTTCTATGAACATTTGTGTACAAGTGTTTGTGTAAACATATGCTTTCAGTTCCCTTGGGTATATGTATAAAAGTGGAATTGCTAGGGACGCCTGGGTGGCTCAGTTGGTTGGGCAGCTGCCTTTGGCTCAGGTCATGATCCCAGCATCCTGGGATCGAGCCCCCCATAGGGCTCCTTGCTCAGCAGAGAGCCTGCTTCTCCCTCTGCCTCTGCCTGACTCTGTCTGCCTGTGCTCACTCTCTCTGACAAATAAATAAATAAAATCTTAAAAAAAAAAAAAGGTGGAATTGCTAGGTCATAGGGTAATTCTATACTTAACTTTTTGAGGAATTAATTTTTTTTCCAAAATGGCTATACCATTTACATTCCTACCAGCAATGTTGTGAACGTTTTGATTATTCTGCATCCTCATCAACACTTGTTCTTGTCTGTCTTTTGTTCATAACCATCCTAGTGGGTATGAAGTGGTATTTCATTGTGGTTTTGGTTTGCATTTCTGTAATAACTAATGATATTGAGCATCTTTTCATGTGCTATGGCCAATTTCATATCTTCCTTGGAATAATATCCATTCATAGTCTTTGCCCATTTAAAAATTTGATTATCTGAGAAACATGGTTGATAGAATGAACACCAGACTGGAAGAAGCAGAGAAATGAATTAATGGTTAGAAGACAGAGTAATGGAAAGTAATCAAGTTGTAAAAAGACAGAAAAAAGAATTATGCAAAACAAGAACAGACTTGGGGAACCCAGTAACCCCATCAAATGTAATAACATTCATATTTTAGGAGTCCCAGAACAAGAGAAAAAAAAGAGGAGAGATAATTTATTTGAAGAAATAATAGTTGAAACTTCCCAAATCTGGGGAAGGAAACAGATATCTGGAGTCAGGAAACACTGAGAACTCTGAAGAAAATCAACAAAAGCAGATCCACACAAGACATATTGTAATTAAAATGGCAAGATACACTGATAAAGAAAAAATGTTAATAGCAGCAAGACAAAAGAAGACAGTTATATACAAAGGAAACCTCATAAAGCTATGAGCAAATTTTTCAGCAAAAACTTTCCAAGCCAGAAATGAGGTATGATATATTTAAAGTGCTGAATGCGAAAAACAAGCAGCCAAGAATATTCTATCCAGCAAGGCTATCATTCAGAATGGAAGGAGAGATAAACAGTTTCACAGACAAAAACTAAAGGAGTTCAACCACTAAACTAGCCCTGAAAGAAATATTAAAGAGGACTTTGAGAGGAAAGGAAAGATAAAAAATGATAGTCCGAAGGTAGGAGACACAAAAGCAGTAAAAATGAGTATTTCTTTTTTTTTTAAGATTTTATTTATTTATTTGACACAGAGAGAGATCACAAGTAGACAGAGAGGCAGGCAGAGAGAGAGGGGGAAGCAGGCTCCCTGCTGAGCAGAGAGCCTGATGTGGGGCTCCATCCCAGGACCCTGAGATCATGACCTGAGCCAAAGGCAGAGGCTTAACCCACTGAGCCACCCAGGTGCCCCAAAAATGAATATTTCTAAAAAAAAAAATCAGTCAAGGAACTCACAAAATAAAAGATATAAAATATAATATCATATACCTAAAACATGGGGAGGAGAGGAGTCAAGAATAAGTTCAAACTTGAATGACAATCAACTTAATATAGACTGCTATATGCAGAAGATGTTATATATAAACCTAATGGTAACCACAAATCAAAAACCACTAATAAATATGCAAAGAATAAAGAGATTGAAATCCAAATATATCATGAAAGAAAACCAGCAAACCATGAAAGAAAGATAAGAAAGGATCAGAGAAAATATTCAGGAAAAAATACTAAACAAGTAATAAAATGGTAATAAATACATAGCTATCAATAATTACTTTGAATTAACTAGACTATGCTCTAATCAAAAGACAGAGGGTGAGAGAATGGATTTAAAAAACAACAACAACAACAACAACAACCCAAGAACCATCTATTTGTTGCCTATAAAAGACTCCTTTTAGCCCTAAAGACACCTGCAGATTAAAACTAAGGGGATGGAGAAACATTTATTTTGGGTATATAACATTTATTTGGGTATGCAATATATCAAATGAAAGCTGAAGTACCAATACTTATATCAGACAAAATAGACTTTACTATTTTTTTTTTAAGATTTATTTCTTTGAGAACAGGGAAGAGGCAGAGGGAGAGAGAGAATCCAAGCAAGACTCCCTGCTGGCATGGAGCCTGAGGCATGGCTCGATCTCAGAATCCCGAGATCCCGATCTGAGCCAAAATCAAGAGCCAGATGCTGAACTTACTGAGCCATCCACGTGCCCCCAAAATAGACTTTAAAATAAAGACTATAAGAAGAGACATAGGAGGACACTATATATAATAATAAAGGGGACAATCCAACAAGAAGATAAAATAATATTTCTGTACCTAACATGGGAGCACCCAAATACATAAAACAGTTAAAAACAGGGGTTCCTGAGTGGTTCAGTTAGTTAAGCATCTGCCTTTGGCTCAGGTCATGATCCCAGGGTCCTAGGATCAAGCCCGGTGTTGGCCTCCCTGCTCAGAGGGGAGTCTGCTTCTCCCTCTCCTTCCCCCCTTCATGCTCTCTCTCTCTCTCTCAAATAAAAGAAAAATCTTTAAAAAAATAAAAAATAAAAGCAAACATAAATGAACTAGTCAATAGTAATACAATAGTAGTAGGAGACTTTAACACCCCCCCCTTACATCAATGGACAGATCATCTAAACAAAAAATCAATAAGAAAACAATGCCTTTGAATGATACACTGGATCAGATGGATTTAACAAACATATTCAGAACATTCCATCCTAAAACAGCAGGATACATATTCTTTTTAAGTGCACATGGAATTCTCCAGGATAGATCAAATATTAGGCTACAAAAGCCTCAACAAGTTAAAAAAGATTGTGGTCATATCATGCAACTTTCCTGACTATAACTAGAAGTCAACCACCAGAGAAAATCTGGAAAGACCACAAATACACAGAGGTTAAATAACATGCTACTAAACACTGAATGAATAAAATAGAACATAAAAGAAAAAATTAAAAACTAAAATGAAAATTAAACACAACGGATCAAACTTTTGGGATGCAGCAAAAGCAGTTCTAAGAGAGGATATTTATAGCCATACAGGCCTACCTCAAGTAGCAAGAAAAAGCTCAAATAAACAACCTAATCTTACACCTAAAGGAGCTAGAAAAAGAAAAAACAAAACTTAAAACCAGCAGAAGGGGGGCACCTGGGTGGCTCAGTGGGTTAAAGCCTCTGCCTTCGGCTCAGGTCATGATCCCAGGGTCCTGGGATTAAGCCCCATATCAGGCTCTCTACTCAGCAGGGAGCCTGCTTCCCTTCCTCTCTCTCTGCCTACCTCTCTGCCTGCTTGTGATCTCTGTCAAGTAAATAAATAAATAAATAAAATCTTTGAAAAAAAAAAACCAGCAGAAGGAAGGAAATAATAGAGATTAGAGTAGAAATAAATGATATACAAACTAAAAAAAACAACAACAAACAAACAAAAAATAAAACAGATCAATAAAACCAGGAGCTGATTCCTTGGGGAAAAAATCAATAAAATTGATAAACCTCTAGCCAGACTTAAGGAAAAAAAAAAAAAAGCTCAAATAAATTCACAAGTGAGAGAGAAATAACAACCATTGGAAATACAAAAAATTTTGAGAATATAATGAAAAACTACATGCCAACAAATTGGACAACTAGAAGAAATGGGTAAATCTCTAGAAACATATAACCTACCAAAACTGAAACAGGAAGAAATAGAAAATTTAAACAGACTGATTACCAGCAAAGAAATTGAATCAGTAATCAAAAAACTCCCAACAAAAGTCCATAATTGGATGGCTTCACAGGCAAATTCTACCTAACATTCATTCATTCATTCATTCATTCATTTATTTATTTATTTGACAGCCGGAGATCACAAGTAGGCAGAGAGGCAGGCAGAGAGAGAGAGGAGGAAGCAGGCTCCCTGCTGAGCAGAGAGCCGGATGCGGGACCCGATCCCAGGACCCTGGGATCACGACCTGAGCCAAAGGCAGAGGCTTTAACCCACTGAGCCACCCAAGCACCCCTCTACCTAACATTTAAAGAGGAGTTAATACCTATTATTTTCAAACTATTCTCAAACATAAATAGAAAAGGAAGGAAAACTTCCAAATTCATTCTATGAGGCCAGCACTACCCTCATACCAAAACCAGATGAAGATACCACACACACACACACACACAAAGAACTGCAGACCAATATCCCTGATGAACATAGATGCATAAATCCTCAGCAAAATACTAGCAAACCAAATCCAACAACACATTAAACAAGTCATTCACCATGATCAAGTGACAGTTATTCCTGGGTTGCAAAGGCGGTCCAATTTTCATAAATCAATCAGCGTGATATATCACATGAATAATAGAGAAAAAATAAAAACCATATGATCATTTCAATAGATGCAGAAAAAGCATTTGACAAAGTACAACACCCATTCATGATAAAAACCTTCAACAAAGTAGGTTTAGAGGGAACATACTTCAACATAATAAAGGCCATATATGAAAACCCACAGCTAACATCAACCTCAGTGGGGAAAAACTGACAGCCTTTTCCCTAAGGTCAGGAACAAGACAAGGAAGTCCACTTTCATCACTTTCATTCAACATAGTACTAGAAGCCCTAGCCACAGTAGTCAGAAAACAAAATGAAGTAAAAGACATCCAAATCAGCAAGGAGAAGTAAAACTCTCACTATTTGCAGATGACATGGTACTATATATAGAAAACACAGAAGACTCTACCAAAACAAAACAAACAAAGCCCCCTCCAAAACTTGCTAGAACTGATGAATATTCTAATTCAGTAAAATTGCAGGATACGAAATTAATCTACAGAAATCTGTTGCATTTTTATACACCAATAATGGAGCAGCAGCAGGAGAAATTCAGAAAACAATCCCATTTACAATAGCACCAAAAATAAGATACCTAGGAATAAACCTAACCAAAGAAGGCAAAGACCTGTACTCAGAAAACTATAATATAAACACTCATGAAAGATACTGAAGAAGAAACAAAGAATCAGAAAGACATTCAATGCTCATGGATCAGAGGAACAAATATTGTGAAAATGTCCATACTACCCAAAGCAATTACACATTTAATGCAATCCCTATCAAAATACCAACAGCATTTTTCACAGAGCTAGAACAATCCTAAAATCTATATGGAACCACAAAAGACTCCAAAGAGCCAAAGCAATCATGAAAAAGAAAAGTGAAGCTGGAGGCACCACAATTCTGAATTTCCAGTTTCATTACAAAGCTGTAGTAGTCAAAACAGTATGGTACTGTCACAAAGATCAATAGAACAGAACAGAAAACCCAAAAATAAATCCCAACTATATGGTCAATCAATCTTTGACAAAGGGGGGAGGAAATATCCAATGGGAAAAGACAGTCTCTTCAAAAAATGGTGTTGGGAAAACTGGACAGCAACATGCAAAAAAAAGGAAGGAAGGAACAATGGGCCACTTTCTTACACCATACACAAAAACAAATTCAAAATAGATTAAAGATCTAAATATGAGACCTGAAACCATAAATATTTTAGAAGAGAACATAGGGAGTAATTTCTCTGACATTGGCCATAGCAATTTTCTTCTAGGTATGTCTTCTGAGGCAAGGGAAACAAAAGCAAAAATAAACCATCGGGACTGCATCAAAATAAAATTCTTCAGAGCACCTGGGTGGCTCAGTTGGTTAAGCTTCAGCTCAGGTCATGATTCCTTATCTCAGCAACTTGAAAAGGCTTTGTTCCCGGCCTCAAGACTTCCATAGCCAGTGTGGCTGTGATCCTCTCCTCTTGGTATTCATAACCCTATAATGGTAGGCTGAACCTTGTGACTTGCTTCTAAAGAACAGAACACAGCAAACTGATGGAATGGCAGTTCTAATATTAGGTAAATGACTAACTTCTGTCTTGCACACTTCTCTTCCTTCCTTACTTGTTCACTCTGACCAAGCCTGCTGATTCACTGTAAGCTACTGAGGCACAAGCTCATGTAGCAGGGAACTGAAGAAGGCTTTGGGCCAATAGCTTATGAGGGGCTGAGGCTTTGCTCCAACAGCCTATGAGAAACTTAATCCTGCCAACAACCACTTGAGTCATACTGAAAGCAGATCAAACCCCACTTGAGCCTTCAGATGACTTCACCCCAATTTGACACATCGGCTGAAATCTTTTTGAGAGACCAGAAGTTAGGATAGATTCAATCTAAGCTGCACGCAGATGCCTGATGCACAGAAACTATAAGATAATATGTTACTTACTCTTTTAAGCCACTGTTTTGGGGTAATTTGTTTCACAGCAATAGATTAACTAATACAGTTAGGAGTATTCCCCTCCTCACTTCCCACCAATCTATTCCCATGTGTCTTCAAGTCTCAGATTTATTTACTAATTTATTTATTATTTTTTAAGCATGGAGCCCAATGCGCAGCTTGAACTCACAACCCTGAGATCAGGACCTGAGCTGAGACTGAGTCAGACGCTTAATCAACTGAGCCACCCAGGCGCCCCCAATTATTTTAACTTTAAAAAAAAAATTTTTTTTTTTTTTTTTAAGTAATCGCTACAACCAGCGTGGGGCTTGAACTCACAACCCTGAGTTGGTGGCAGGCTCCACCAACTGAGCCAGCCAGGTGCCCCTCAAGTCTCAAATTTAAATGTCACTTCCTGTGGGGTAAGCTCTCTTCCCCCTGCCCATCCTGCACATCCCAATAAATCTCTGGTTGCACTCTTGGCATTCTCTCCTCTTATGCAGCATTCATCACCCCTACAATTAGTTCATTGTCATGGTATTTGTTTCCTGCCTGTCACTCCCTAAGACCTGTCAATTCCCAGTCAGAGCTAGCTATAGTTTTTCTACACTGAATTCCTAGCACCAAACATGGTGCCCACCATAGAGCGGGGAATATATTAACTATAGAATGAAAAAAATGAATAAACAAATGAAGGAATTAGTAAATGAAGTATCCCAAGACCTCGCCATTCAGAAAGGAGGTAAGAGAAAAGCCCAGTGTCCTGGTAAAGATAGTCACAAAAGTCTCATAATTCTTGGGCTTTATTTTAAAATATCAAAAAATAAAAACAAAAACAAAAAATAAAACCACGTCAACATATTCTAGATTTAAATTTGTTACGACAGAGTGCATTATAACCGAATTCTCTATGTAAATTAAAAGATGAGAACTTTTAGGTTTTATTTTGAGAGAGAGACAGAGACAGAGCACAAGCAGGGGGAGCAGCAGGCAGAGGGAGAAGCAGACTTCCTATGGAACAAGGAGCCCGATGTGGGACTGAACCCCAGCACCTTGGGGTCATGAACTGAGCCACAGACAGCCATTTAACTGAGCCACCAAGGCACCCCTCTCTAGTGGTTCTTTGTCATCACCGCCTGCTAAATAACATCCAGCTCAGTCCCTAGTGGGACAGTCAGCTGTCCTTTCCAGCCTGCTCCTTAAACGCTCCCTTCGCAGGCACCACAATCTTGCCTTTCCTCAAGCACATTTTTTTCATCTCTGGGCCTTTGCACATGTTCTTCCTCTGACTGGAATTCCCCCTTTAGTGCCAACCAATCCCCCCAAAGCCAAATTCAAGTTTGAATGTTCCCGGTCCCCCGGAAGTGCTTGCCCTTCTGCTCTGTCCTCTTAGGGCACTTGGTTTTTACCTCTTTTATGGCCTCTAACACATTCAATATTGTCTTGTGAGCCAGTGGGTATTTTGTTTATCTTCCCTACTACCCACATAGGAAGATATGGTTTCTGTCCTGATGACCCCCTTTCCCTACATTACCCAGCACACGGCTTTGGATGGAGCAGAGGCTTAATACATGTTTGTCGTTAAATGAGTAAATGTCGTTAAATGAGAAGGAATGAAACATATATGCTGAAAGCCTTTTTTTTTTTTTAAAGATTTTATTTATTTATTTGACAGACAAAGATCACAATTAGGCAGAGACACAAGCAGAGAGAGGAAGGAAAGCTGGCTCCCTGCTGAGCAGAGAGCCCGATGCCGGGCTAGATTCTAGGACCCTGGATCATGACCTGAGCCAAGGCAGAGGCTGCTAAAAGCCTTTTAAATGAATCAGATAGGGGCACCTGGGTAGCTCAGTCATTAAGCGTCTGCCTTCCGCTCAGGTCATGATCCCATGGTCCTGTGATCCCGCCCAGGGCTCTCTGCTCAGCAGGAAGCCTGCTTTTCCCTCTCCCACGCCCCCTGCTTGTGTTCCCTCTCTCACTGTATCTCTCTCTGTCAAATAAGAAAAAAAAAAGTCTTTAAATGAATCTGATATACTTTATATCTCAATGCCAATAATAATAAAGCCACAGAAAAAGATTTCATTTTTAAAATATTTTAATTTCCTTTTTTATTAAATTTAGTTTTCAAATGTCCCAAACATCTCTCATATAGTAAAAATGAAAGTAGGAACAAATAAACACAGAATGTTTCTTTACTAGTCCACTAGAATACTGGCTAAATGTCCTAATATATTACTCTAAGCAGTCACACAGAAGCCAAGGAAGTAAATAAATAACACAGCAAACTAGTAAATACAGGAAAATGAGCTTTTCGAGAGCTTTCTGAGATTAATTGTCTACTACTGAACTTTTAACAAAATAATTTAAACAATCAAAATAGTTTAATAACAATAAATATTAGTCCTACATAAAGTGATTAAGTCAAAGTAGTTTACTTCAAATACGGGAACTGAATTACAGAAATGGAAGATACCCGATCATTTAGGGAATGCTGTTTCAGACGACAGTGTTCTCAGAACTATGTTCAGTGTATCCTGGATCTTCATGTTATTTCTTTCTATTAGGGAAGAATGTTTCGCATCCACTTTCGTGTTTTCTTCTGGTTCAAGGGGGAGAAGGGTATGGGGGTTGAATAGACATCGAGGCTCCCCCAAGATGCCAACCCTGTGAAAAGAATTATTGGTATAAATGAAGTGGTGAGGCCAATGAATAGGGTGTATTTGTTACGGTTGTGCCTGCGTGTGTGTGTTTCTGTGTGTACACATCAAAGCTACACACACTCACCCATATATATACATATACATATACATATACATATACATATACATATACATATACATACTTTTTTAAAGTTTTCCCTCTTTCCATGAACCCCCATTGTGGTCTTACATATGACTCCAAAATTTCAGCCCACAGTAAGATTTTGTAACTGCCCTTCCCACATTTCCCAGAGATGGTTCTTCTAATGGAGAAACCTCAGCCTTGTAAAGCTGGCTACCCCCTCCTCCGAATTAGAGCTATTTGAAGTCTAGCATAACTTTCTAGCAATGTTTTCTAGTCTAGCGGGGTGTACCAAGAGCTGCTTGGGAAAGGAAACAGGTGGAGAGGAGGAGGGGTGGGTAAGAAGCTGGCTTTCATCTTTGTTCAACTTTCTGGACAAGGCATGGTGTCTGCCTCCTGGCCCAACCTAGGACATGCCGAGGCTCTCCTTTCCTCCTCCTTGAGCTACTTACGTTGGCATGGGCACAGAGTCCAGATTTTCCGTGTGCTCTTGCATCTGGGCTGGGAGTTTGATGCCTCCTTGATTATTCTTTTTCTCAAAGACATTCTGAGCTTTTTCTCTGAGAGATGGCAGCAGAGTAGACAGGACTGGAGAACGCATGTTAATGGCTTTTTTAATCGCTGGGCGTTTTGCCATCATTCTCCTGGGGAGAGGGGGTGGGAGATGAGACATTTAGGTTACATCATCCTGTTTCTAGAAATGTCCCTGAGCTTTGGAAAGTCACAAGGTCATACCTGAATTGTACAAAAGTCATGCGTTTCTTTTCCCCTCCTGATTCTTCATCCTCACGCTTCCTCCGAGGAATATTGAACATATTGGTACGAAAGAGCCTCCCTATTTCTTCCTCAATCTCTGTGAAGTGTTGACGTCGGAAGACAATCCAAGCTACGTATGTACAGAAAGTATAAAAGGACTACGACAGAAAACAGATGAGAATCACAACCCACGGCGATGACAGTAAAACTCCCACCTATTTAACACTGCTAAGCAGACGCAAACCCAGATGACCCCATTTCTCCACATTCCTGAAAAGCTGTGGAGAATTACACAGGTACTCACTTTTGCAGGAGGAAAACAAGACCAAAAATTTAAGATATGGCATACAGCTTGTTAGCATCCTTTTTTTTTTTTTTTTTTTTTTGTCAGAGAGAGAGCGAGCAAGCACAGGCAGACAGAGTGGTAGGCAGAGGCAGAGGGAGAAGCAGGCTCCCTGCCGAGCAAGGAGTCCGATGTGGGGCTCGATCCCAGAACGCTGGGATCATGACCTGAGCCGAAGGCAGCCGCCTAACCAACTGAGCCACCCAGGTGTCCCTTGTTAGCATCCTTTTAAGAAAAGATATTCACGGGACGCCTGGGTGGCTCAGAGGGTTAAGCCTCTGCCTTCAGCTCAGGTCATGATCTCAGGGTCCCGCATCGGGTTCTCTGCTCAGAGGGGAGCCTGCTTCCCCACCCCCTCTCTCTGCCTACTTGTGATCTCTGTGTCAAATAAATAAATAAAATCTTAAAAGAAAAAAAAAAAAGAAAAGAAAAGATATTCACTAAAAATAAGTGCCTGACAAATGGCTATTGGTTACTCATGTTTCATAAAAAGAGAAAAGTCCCAAAACATAAGTGACTCACCTCAAAGAATTTCCAGTCTTTTTGTGTATCTGATATTTTCTCCCTGCAATACAACAAATCACAACTATAGGTTGAGAAGGAAGCTCAGTCTTTCAGTGATCTAGGCAAGCCCCTATCTTCAAAGACCTCTTGGCAAGACCATTACCGTGGACCCAAGGCTATTTAGCTGCATAAATGCTGTCCAAAGGCATTGTTGAGTCCCAATATCTTTTTCTTCAATTTCTTAGGTTATCCAGATCAAAACCCTTATAGTATTTGGTCAAAAGTTAATCAATATAAATTCAGGATACACAAGCCAGCAGGAAATGTATTCTTATGAATGTTTTTGGTGATATGAGGGCTGGGGAGGAAGGAGAGTGGGAACACGGTAAAGAGGTAACATGGGGTGTTAATTGGTAGGGAAACAGAGAACTAAGGGGAAGTCTAAAGCAGAGAAAAAGATAAAGATCAAATATCTTAATCTTAAAAAGATTTAAAAGATCTTAAAATCTGCAGTTGACTGGAGAAAGTACTAGATGCAGTATATACACTGAGCCTTGGCTCTTAAAGGCAGGCATCTGCTCAGGAATCCTTGCAACACAAATTCAATGTTAAGGACACTGGACCAGCACAGGCATACTTACTGAACTTGGCCCCCTCCCCAACAGAGGCCGTTCTAGTTCTGACTCCCGGCCTGAGGAGAGCAGGTATGGCCTAGAGAGGACCTGAGAACTGATGGAGAAAGCTGTGTACCTGCAATCACTTGATCACTCAAGGGGGCCAAGGCTAGACCCAAGCACTCCCAGGCTAATCCTGGACTTGCTTCTGGTTTTGCTTGGGATGACTCCCAGGACTGGCCCTTGTTATCAGGCTTTCAAGAGCCTCCTGAACTCCAGCGGTCTGGGGAAGATAACCCAAACCCTCAGGGACTTCATGATCTGTGTGGGCCCAAATTAGCCCTCTGTTTGGGGGACACACGGAAGCACTGGTTCAGTTTTTACTGGGGTGGATCCCTCTCCTCCTGCAGCCTCTTCATTCCTACTCTGGTTTCCTCATGTGCAAGTCTTTAACCAGGAAGTTAAGGCCATCATTACAGCACACATTTACTAAGTATGGACCATGTGCCAATACTGTGCTAAGCCCTTTACATGATCATACTTAGTCCTAAGATCTCTATGATGTAATCAGTATTATTATTCCCACTTTACAGCTGAGGAGACCGAAGCCCAAAGACATATGTAATTAGGGACATTTGTACCAAAACTCGGGCCTGTCAGCTCTCCACATCTGTCAGTGTAACCAGAACTCTAGGGAAACAAGCTTTTCCTCTAGATCAGTCTGCGGCTTGAACACATTCAACTACAGAGCCAGCAGAAGCTTTCAGGACAGGCCTCTGTGTCCTTCTGTCCTTCTGCGCCACCTGCAGCCTCCACCTGACAGGAGTGCTTATGTGCCCTATCTACCCTTCCACGGCCTCTGCCAGTGGACACCAGACACCATGTGGACCTGCCAAGCTGAAGCAAAAACCAACCAAACTCGGTTTTGGGAAGACTAAGTCAGCCTGCCTTCTGGGAGAAGACTGAGAGCAGCACTTAGGTTTGTGCAACTCAAACCAGCACGGTGTCAGCAGGTTTCGAAATGACAGAGGGCACAGGAAACACATACTTTCTCCTCTTTTCTTTCTCTCTTTTTTTGAGATTTTACTTATTTATTTGAGAGAGAGAGAGAGAGAATGAGTGGTGGGGAGGGGCAGAGGGAGAGGGAGAAGAAGGATCTCTGCAGAGCAGGGAGCATGATGATATGGGGCTGGATTCCAGAATCCTGTATGACCTGAGCCGAAATCAAGAGTCCGATACTAAATTGACTGAGCCTCAAAGGTGCCCCCCTCTTTTTTAAGTTTTATTTAAGGAATCTCTACACCTAACATGGGGCTTCAACTCATGACCCCGAGATCAAGAGTCACACACTCTTCCAACTGAGCCTGTCAGGCGCCTCTCTTCTCTTTTTAAATGTTAGAAGAGAAGGTACTATGAACCTCTTCCCCTTTCCCTCAAGTTGCCATAAAACTGGGACTTCTTTCTCCCTTAAAGCCCAAAGCAAACTGATGGAGCCTATCAACAGAAATCAAGTACAGAAGACAGGTTTCTTCTTACCATTCTGATTTAGCTCCACATATAAACCTGAAATGAGTCAAGGAAATGGAGGCAGAGAAAAGAGCACATTTGGGAACATCCTAGCTTAAATCAGCAAAGTCATCTCTGGGTGACTTTTGGGTCAATTTTTCTTCTTTTTAATTTTACTTTATAATTTTTATATTAAGTACATAATAGGGACGCCTGGGTGACTCAATGGGTTAAGCCGCTGCCTTCGGCTCCAGTCATGGTCCCAGCGTCCTGGGATCGAGTCCCGAATCGGGCTCTCTGCTCGGCAGGGAGCCTGCTTCTCCCCTCCCCTCTCTGCCTGCCTCTCTGCCTACTTGTGTGATCTCTATCAAATAAATAAATAAAATCTTAAAAAAAAAGTACATAATAATTATAAACTGACTATAAATTTAAAACTTTACTAAGCAAAATAACAAATTTAATCACTTCAAATCTTCTGCAAATTGAATGAGACTTTATAGAATAGCAAAATCCAATAGAAACATAATGCAAGCAGGGGCACCTGGGTGGCTCAGTCGTTAAGCATCTGCCTTTGGCTCACGTCATGAGCCCAGGGTCCTGGGATCAAGGCCCACGCTGGGGATCCCTGCTTAGCAGGAGGCCTGCTTTTCCCTCTCCCACTCCCCCTGCTTGTGTTCCCTCTCTCGCTGTGTCTCTGTCAAATAAATAAATAAATATTTTTTTTAAAAAGAGATATAATGCAAGCCACAAATGTAATTTTTAAAATTTCTGGTGGCACGGTAAAAAGAACAGGTGAAATTAATTTTAATAATATACTTATTGTATGCAAACCCTGAAATATTATTTTAATATGTAATCAACATTTTAGAATGATCAATGAGATACTTTATTCAATTGTAACTTGTTTGTAAAGTGTATATTTCACATTTATAGCACATTTAAATATAGACCAGCTACATTCCAAGAGCTCAACAGACACATGCGGCAAGTGGCTACCATGCTAGTCAACAAAAATGCTGTCCATTTTACCTGTGAGGACAAACTCTGAAGAAAAGGGGAGAAAGCCAGCCTGGTGGAAAACCCAGAGGTTTTCAGTGGCCTGTTATGATGCTTTCTTCTTGCTACCTTAGACTCTCAGCTCTAAACTAAAACGAAGAAAGTAACATATTTCTAGTCATTCCTTGGTGGGGGGGGGGGGGGCGCGGAGGCTAGGCCAATGGCATCTCCAGGCCCTAAAGAAAAAAATAGTTTGTTCCCACTTAACCCCCTGCTGCTTTGGGCAAATCCAGTTTAAACGAAGGTCAAGGCCTACTCCGCACAAAGGAACAAAATATCAAAGGAAGTTTTTCGGGGGAGGGGAAAGAGGCTTATTGAACTGTGACTAGGAGAGTGGGGTGGGTAGTGGGGGTTTAAGGATGATTTATAAACCTGAGCTTCAAAGTATGCTCATCCCTATGTCAGACTCTCTGGTCACCCACCAGGCGACAGCTTGCACTGAGAGCAAAGGAGGAGGGTAGAAATCCTAGGATAGAGGTGGAGTTGGAGCCCAAATTGGCCATAACCAAAGAATAGATCTAATTCTGTAGCATATGCCATGAAGAGGTTTTCTATCTTGGCAAACACAGAGATCTTTTATTGAACACATTCATCAAAATCGTGCCAAAGCTTTTGCATTATCAGGATTTTACAGATGTTTTTAGAATAGAAAAGCATGTCCTCCTACTTTTCGAGAAACATGAAAGCACTAAATTAACAGCCCCCAAATTGCTGGTTCTTCTGAAATCTCTAATTTAAATCCAGAGACAAATAGCATAAGGTGTCTGTTGAATATTAAATATGTATATATTAAAAAGTCAGGAAATACACGAGAATGTTCTCATGGGAATATTAGTTTATTCACACTGGAAGTGAAAGAATGATATATTAAAATCAGGTAATCACTCCTAACTAGCAAAATAAACTGTCCTCACCTTCTAGATAAAAATAGCCAAAAGAACAAAGTAAACTCCATTCTAGGACATAATCAATGCCCATGGCCAATTAACAACTTTTATTGGCAAAAAACATGCTGTAATCTGTTTTCCTTGATATCCTTTGTTGGGCTCAATGACCTGTATGGAATTTGTTCTGTGAGTAATGGGTGGTGAACTCTAAACTCTAAACTGATGCTTTTCCAAACTACGATCCAATAGACAGGAGAAAAGCAGGTGATGTTGCACACAACCACAAAAAGACCAGCATCTTCTGGAGAGGAGCCAGTACTAAACCCAGGCAATTCATATCTTTCAAGCATAATGAGTTCTTTAAAAGTCTGTATAAAAATTACGTTGTAGGGGCGCCTGGGTGGCTCAGTGGATTAAGCCGCTGCCTTCAGCTCGGGTCATGATCTCAGGGTCCTGGGATCGAGCCCCACGTCGGGCTCTCTGCTCCGCGGGGAGCCTGCTTCCTCCTCTCTCTCTGCCTGCCTCTCTGCCTGCTTGTGATCTCTCTCTGTCAAATAAATAAGTAAATAAAATCTTTTAAAAAAAAAAAGTTTTAAAAAATTACGTTGTAATAAAAATGTACTGTTAAAAGTATAATAACATAAGTGTAGGCTCTATATCCAGAGAACTAAAAGATACAATAAAATCTCTAATTATGATATAATTATTCAGTTTGGGTTGTTTAATCTCAAAATGAGTCTGTGCTGCACATGTGCTTTTATTTTTAATGTTTTTAAAGATTTATTTATTTATTTATTTATTTGAGAGAAAGAGTGTGTGTGCATGAGTGGGAGGAAGGCACAGAGGGAGAGGGGGAGAATTTTAAGCAGACTCCCGGCTGAGCCCAAGGCACTAAATCCCCCAGACTCTAGATCATGACCTGAGCCAAAATCAAGAGTCCAACGACACTTGACCAGCAGTGGCACCAAGGTGCCCCTGCACATGTGCATTTAAAGATTAAACATTAAGGGGCACCCGGCTGGCTCAGTCGGTAGAACATGTAACTCCCGATCTCAGGGTTGTGAGTTTGAGCCCCACACTGGGTGTAAAGATTACTTAAAAATAAAAATCTTTAAAAATTAAACATTAAATATTGCCAATACAATTATTTTTTTAGAGTAGGTCTTTTTCTGTTTTGTGTTTTTTTGGAGTAGGTTTTTTTCTCTTTTAAAGGTTTTACTTATTTATTTGTGAGAGAGAGTGTAAGAGAGCAAGTGAACAGAAGCAGCGGGGAGGGGTGGAGGAAGAGGGAGAAGAAGGCTCTCTGCTGAGCAGGGAGCCCAACAAGGACTCAGTCCCAGGACTCTGGGATCATGATATGAGCTGAAGGTAGCTGCTTAACCAACTGGGCCACCCAGGACCCCTACAGTATGTTTTTTAAACCTTGCTGTGGACTGAATGTTTGTGTCTCCCTAGCCCCACCCCAAGTTCATATGTTGAAGCCTTAAAAACCACTATTAATGGTAACATTTGGAGGTGGGGCTTTTGGGGGGCAATTAGGTTCAGATGAAGTCATGAAGGTGGAGCCCTGTGATGAGATTAGTGTCCTTTTAAGAACAGAAAAGGAGATTGTGATTTTCTCTTTCATTCATGGAGTGACTCAGTGAGAAGGCAGTCGTCTACAAACCCAGAAAAGGGCTCTCGCCAGAACTGGACAATGCTGGCCTCCTGATCTCAGACTTCTGGGCTTCAAAAGCATGAGAAAATAAATTTCTGCTGTTAAAGTTGTTCAAGCCATTCAGTCTGTGGTAATTTGTTACAGCAGCCCAAGCTGACTAATTCAAACCTCAAATTCTAGTTTTCTAAATCTGAAGTGATACTTAGAAGACAGAAGAAATTAGAGTAATGTTAAGTTGAGAAAAAAATTTTCAAGGGGAGGAGGGCAAAGGCAGAGAGGGAGAGAAAATCCCAAGTAGGCACCATACCCAGCATGGAGCCCAACCTGGGGCTCAATCTCACAACCCTGAGATCATGACCTGAGCCAAAATCAAGGTTAGGGCACTTAACTGACCTAGGCTCCCCTGGGAAAATGTAATTTTAAAGGGATTGAACAGGAAACTGTGAAGCTGATGATGAACTTGCATGACTATTGAATAGCATCAGAAACAAGGTAGAAATACTCAAATAAACAAAGATTTTTAACATTTTCATAAAGTGTAAAAACAAACATCAAAGGCAAGCAACAAACTAGAAAAATAAATGGTCAAGCTTTGTCATAGGACACATAAATTATATAAATACCCACTTTCTAGTTGATAGATGGTTAAAACTAGATGAGGCAGTAATTAATTTTAATAATTAATAATATTAATATAATAAACAGGCAATAATTTATTTTATACAGAAAAACAACACAGACCCCATAGTCATGAAAGCTATTCAAAGTCAAATAAAATATCTTCAAGCTTTTTTTTTTTTTTTTTAGCAACTTTAAGCTATCAAAAATGTTAAACTAATAGAGCTAGGTATGCTTACTGCTGATGGTGGTACAAAATGTTCTAGACTCTTTGGAGAACAATCTGGCAGTATGCGACAAGAGCTAGAAAACTACTGATGCCTTCTAGGTAAATACATTCTGGGTTATAAGCCATAAGTAAACAGCCCAAATAGATAAAGTAATTTATATAAAGATATCTGACGTAGAAATAGCATAAAGCAGAAAAACTGAAATCACTTAAGCGTGCACAGAAGGAATGGTGAGGCAAACTGGTATGTCATACAGCAGAACACCTATATTTGTAGTTCAAAGTTGTAGGTTAAGCAGAGTAACAGAATGAGGTACACAGCAAATGTAGAACATAATCTGTATTTTGAAAATGTAGGGAATGTGGAGAGAAACCATGAATTGTTCTTCCCTATAAAGTTAAAAATAAAAGTTCTAGCCATGACCATGGTGTGGCTCTTGAGCCTGTTTTAAAAACCACTCAGAGAAAGGGGTTGGGGAGGGGGCGTTAAGGATCAGAGCTTTCTCTTGATGCGTCCAAACTCTCCTGTGATACGACTTTTTTTTTTTTTTAAGATTTTATTTTTAAGTAATCTCTACACCCAATGTGGGGCTTGAACTCACAATTCCAAGATGAAGAGGCACATGCTGTACTAAGCCAGCCCAGTGCCCCACGAGACACTTAAATTTTAATTACAGTAATACATGAACTGTCATTCTAAGGCAAAAATCATCTCCCCACAAACAAGGTCATCTTCTCTAATCCCGACCTTCCTAGCTTGTAACCATGGCTATCTATCGTTGTTGTAAAATGAGCAGCGGGAGGGCAGGAGACACACCCAGTGCCCCCTTCAACACCAGCCCACACCAGGCCTCCTGCCCCTGGCAGCCATGGGGCCCTGGTCAGCAATAGGAAGCCTTCCAGGTTGAGAGCAAGATGCCACTGAGCAAGTATACAGTGTAGATTCTGGGACTGTTCCCAAACTCGGCTTTCCCAAACAAGACGGCACCTGTGTTTGGGGCTGAGTGTCACCCGAGCCCAATTATTTTGTACAACCAAAAAGGAAACTTTCTCAAGGGCACCAAAAGTCAAAGTAAAGGGTCTTCCCAAGAGGACTACACAAGCAAGGAAGGATCTCACAGAACTCTTTAAGTGTGCACTTACTTTCCGCAGCACATGTGATGCTTATCAGGCATGGCCAAGCCCAGAATGAGCATGCAGTACTTCTGGGCCAAGTACTTCTGCGCCACCTCTAACTTACTTATAACCAGTTCCATCTCTTTTTTCTCAACAAGGCCCCTGAAAAAAGAAAATGATCATGTGGGTTTATTTGTGCCAGAAGTGTAAATTATTTTGAAAGAAATACACAAGTGAGTCAACGCATCTCACCTCCCCTTTCATTTACTGAATTTGAGCTAAGGGAGGGCCTCCAAGCCCTTTGGTATTTATCATTATAATAAGTATCTCGAGTTTATGGTGAATTTTCACTTTTTTATAGATTCTTTATAGTATGTATCCTTAATCTTACATATAGGCCAACCTAATTTATACAGAATAGATCAACTAACAAATTACCTACACTGGTTTCTGAGGCAGCGAGCAGCCCATTTCCCTGCTGTTTTGTTAAAAGAGTGATAGAGATTCTCTCCCTTCAGCATCCCCTGAGTTCCTGATGTTGCTACTAAGTGTGAAGGCTCAGTGTTCGACCTTCTCAATGCTTCCCTTCTCCCAGTTCTGTGTTTGCTGAGGAAGCATGTGTGGACCGCTCCTCTGGGAACTTTGGCATCAATTATAATAACCTTGCAAATAAAAATTTCCAAAAGACAACCTGTTCTTAGGTTACAGCATGTCCGGAGCCTAATTAGAGTTTTTGCAGCACAATATTGTAGGAAACCGTATTTCTAACAATACATTCCAATGATGGCTATTGAAAAGTGAACTGTCATTGGCTTTTTATCTGCCTTTTAATTTTCAGAAAGACTTAAACCCCATGAAATTGCACTTTAAACAACAGGGACAACACACTGCCCCCTCTGATATTAACCACTAGACTGACAACATGAGGATATGCTGTGGAGGAAGGGGTTTAAGGATAACAGAGATATTTCCAAGCACAAAATGCTATCATATGCGATGAGAAGGCCTGTAAGTCACTGGAATAATATGAGCTTCTGGAATAGATAAAGTGAGTTCCAACTTTAAAATACCCAAATTTCAGGGGCGTCTGGGTGGCTCAGTGAGTTAAAGCCTCTGCCTTCAGCTCAGGTCATGATCTCAGGGTCCTGGGATCGAGCCCCGCATCGGGCTCTCTGCTCAGCAGGGAGCCTGCTTCCTCCTCTCTCTCTGCCTGCCCCTCTGCCTACTTGTGATCTGTCTGTCAAATAAATAAATAAAATCTTTAAAAAAAATAAAATACCCAAATTTCGTATTACCCAAACAACTGCACCCCAATGCCCATCATTATGCCTACCTCCTCCCTGTTTCCTTCAGCAGCCCCCACCCTCTTTTCTCTCACCCCTTCATTGCCAGAACTGCAAGCAGCAAATACAGCCCCCTTGCTGCTGAAAACAAAACAACAACAAAATGCCTTGAAACTTTTAGGCCTCCGGTCCCCAAGATTAAATATATGTAAGAATCACCTGGATACTCGCTAAAAGTGTAGATTCCTAATGCTACCCTCTCTCCAAGATCTTGATTCAGTAGGTCTGCGTAGAGCCTGGCACTTAAAACAAGTATAATCCTTTGGGAAAAACGTGATGATAATTTCAAGTGCCATACAACTGACCATAAACTTGGGCCCAATAGTCTCTCCTGGAAATTTTTCCTTCTTAAAAAAATTATCCAAAATTAAGGGGGAATCTAGTGCATGAAGATATTCAATAATATTCCATTATTACCTATTTGTCTGAAAACTGGCAACTCCTAAAAATAAATAAAATGGAGGGGAAAAAGGAGTAGTAATGCAGGCTGTAGTAATACAGCCAAATACTGTTCAAGGACTTGACATTTATTAACTTAACATATGAGTCCCTCTAGGGTTTATTCCAGCACCAAAGTCCATACCCTTAACCACTATACGCACTACACTGCCTCTTAATAGGTAAGTCAATCAGTCGATAACAAATATTAAGCTTGATGGGAAGTTATGCCACCATTAAAAAATTATAATTATATGGGCGCCTGGGTGGCTCAGTGGGTTAAAGCCTCTGCCTTTGGCTCAGGTCATGATCCCAGGGTCCTGGGATAGAGCCCCGCATCGGGTTCTTTGCTCTGCATGGGGCCTGCTTCCTCCTCTCTCTCTGCCTGCCTCTCTGCCTACCTGTGATCTCTGTCAAATAAATAAATAAATAAATAAATAATTATAATTATGAAGATGGAATAACTTGAAAAATACCGATGTTTTAAAAATTGCAGAATTTTGCCTTTGTACAGAAGCTACAAATCACAATTACAAATGGATAAACTCTGTGTACGAGAGCTCAGCCGACGGGGACGGGGTGGTGGACGCACTGCAGAGAGGCTGAGAGGCTGGGGAGTTAGGTAGAGCTGGGCTCCCATCTCAGCGCCATCACTAACTAGCAAGTCCTCTCCAGCCAGCTCCTTAACCTCTCTGAGCCTTAGCTTCTTCACCTGTAAAATGGGGATAAGGCTCCTTCTTCTGGAATTGGGGCTTTGAATCATCCAAAACCACCAACATATACCTCGGTACGCCTTCCAACTCTCCTCTCACAGGTTGTAGGCTTTCCTCCCAAGAAGCAACGTCTGAGCTAAACAATATGAATTATCTCATCTAATCTGGATGATAACTCTGTAAAGTAGATACTACCATTATCCCTGTTCTACCTCACTAGTTTGACTGAAATCAATTTTTTTCTTAAAGTTATTTAAGTCCAGGGACGCCTGGGTGGCTCAGTGGGTTAAGCAGCTGCCTTCGGCTCAGGTCATGATCCCAGCGTCCTGGGATCGAGCCCCACATCGGGCTCCTTGCTCGGCAGGGAGCCTGCTTCTCCCTCTGCCTCTGCCTGCCACTCTGTCTGCCTGTGCTCGCTCCTGCGCTCTCTATCTGACAAATAAATAAACAAAATCTTTAAAAAAAAAAAGTTATTTAAGTCCAGATATCTCAATGCGGCCTGTATTTATTTATTTGTTTTTATTTATTTATTTTATTGTATTTACTTTTAAGTAAACTGACTGTCTGGGGCGCCTGGGTGGCTCAGTGGGTTAAGCCTCTGCCTTCGGCTCAGGTCATGATCCCGGGGTCCTGGGATCCACCCCCGAATCGGGCTCTCTGCCTCTCTGCCTACTTGTGGTCTCTGTCAAATAAATAACTAAAATCTTTAAAAAAAAATAAATAAACTGACTGACTACTGGAAGCCTGAAAGTGAAGCGTTAGTCTAATTATTTTAGAATCCCACAATAGAGCCAATCATTTTAAGGCTTAGATTTTTCTGTCATTCTGTAACTGATTCCTTCTAAGAAAGTCTACCTTACACCACTGTGCTCTAATAGTTTCAGTGTATTTCAAAAACAACTAAGAAACCTTTTTCTCTGTTGTCTATTCCTATAAATTTAGAAATGAAACAAAGGTCTCTGCTAGATTAGCAGTAACCCTCAGAATTAGAAAACACCACATAGGGACACCTGGGTGGCTCAGTTGGTTAAGCGGCTGCCTTCGGCTCAGGTCATGATCCCGGCGTCCTGGGATCGAATCCCACATCGGGCTCCTTGCTTGGCAGGGGGCCTGCTTCTCCCTCTGCCTCTGCCTGCCACTCTGTCTGCCTGTGTTCGCTAGCTCTCTCTCTAATAAATAAAATCTTTTAAAAAAAAAAAGAAAGAAAGAAAACACCACATAAAATATAAACTCATGTGCCGTCAAAGTCTCATCAGGTCTTTTTCAGGGATAGCAGGACTCCTCAAACCTTCTGAGCCTCCAGCAGGCTAAACCCTTTTGCTTGAAACCATTGAAACAGTTCATGAGGGGCTCCTATGTGGCTCAGTCATGACTGGCACATGATTTGGCACAGGTCATGATTCCAGGGTCCTGGGATCAAGCCCTGGGATGAAACCCCGAATCCAGCTTCCTACTCAGCTGGAACCCTGCTTCTCCCTCACTCACTACCCCCTGCTTGTGTTCCATTTCTTGCTGTGCCTCTGCCAAATAAATAAATAAAATTAAACAAACAAACAAACAAACAAAAAATCTCCTCATGACCTCTGGCTGCCCTGCTGTGAAGGCAGCCCTGAAATAATGCATATGTGGTATATTATGATGGCTTCACTGCAGTAGCAGTGTTTGAATTATTTATCTGGTTCTTTATAAAACTGCTGTCCAGATACATATATCTATCCATAAAATGTTTTTCAAACTGCTTGGTTGTACACACAGATTTTGCATTTTAAAAACATTCCACAGCAAGGAATTGATGACTCTGACAGCATTTTTAACAGCTAAATCATTGGGTTGGTTCCACATGTACTGGGGAGGGCAGCCTGGGCACTTGGAAAGTTCCATGGCTTACAAAAGGTCACCAAGCCTGAGAGGCATTGTTCTGCTCTGGACTCTGAGTTTCCAGATTCTTGCCCTGTACAGCTCTAAGCCACCTCTGCCTAAAGCAGTTAAATTCTTCCTATGTAGCCTAAGAAATCTTGTCTGCTTCTGTGATATGGAATATCATTTTGGTTGTATCTATTAATTTTTTTAATTTTTAGGTTTTTTTCACTAGATACTTACAAAGGCCTAGCAAGAATCTCATAAGCATAAAAACCAGAGAACCAATATCTATATCTGCAATGTCCAATATGATAGCCATGAGCCACATGTGGCTATTGTGCACTAATGTGGTTAGTCTGAACTGAGGTATATTGTAAGAGTAATACAGATATCAGATTTCAAAGACATACTACAAAAAAAAGGTAAAGTATGTTATCAGTAACTTTCTAATATTGACTACATGTTACAATGACATTTTTGAGTCACTGCATTAAATAAAATACATTATTAAAATTAAATAAAAATAAAATACATTTACCTTTATCTCTTATACTTTTTTAAATATAGCTACTGAAAAATTTTAATTACATACATGGCTCTCATTATATTTCTACTGGGCAGTGCTGGTCTATATTATCTGGAATATTCTGTTGCTAGAAAAACACTTGAATTATTCAGTGAGCGTTTTTTTTTTTAAGATTTTATTTATTTATTTGACAGAGATTACAAGTAGGCGGAGAGGCAAGGCAGAGAGAGAGGAGGAAGCGGCCTCCCTGCCGAGCAGAGCCCAATGCGGGGCTCGATCCCAGAACCCTGGGATCATGACCAAAGCCGAAGGCAGAGGCCCAACCCACTGAGCCACCCAGGCGCCCCTATTCAGTGAGCTTTAAGAACGGATGACCTCCTCCCATATAAGATGTTTCTGTATACCCCAAAACTTTAAATATTTCCATCATTTCTTTACCTTGGTTTTAACACTGGCAATAAAACAACTTTAAAGTGCACTACAAAATCCTACTTACACCATATAGCTTTCGGGTTTCTTTTCCAGGGAGATTTTTTCCAAGTAATGAGATAAATAGTACAATAACGCCATGAGGAAATTGTCAAGATTTTTATTCCTATGGGGAGAGTAAAAAAAGAAGGAAAGAAATGAATGCTAACATATTTATTTTCTCTTCAAATTCTTATTTAAATTCTAGTTAGTTAACATGTAGTATAAACATACTTCAAACATAAAACTTATCCTAAGAATACATGGGCACACGACAGAAGAATACGCAGAAATACACATTATCACACCTATCACACAACTAATTCACCATTTAAAATTCTATCCTCTATACTACTGAAGATGTAAGAAATCTGATTTTTTTTTTAAGATTTTATTTATTCATTAGTTAGAGAGAGAGCGAGCACAGGCAGACAGAGAGGAAGGCAGAGGCAGAGGGAGAAGCAGGCTCCCTGCCGAGCAAGGAGCCCGATGTGGGACTCGATCCCAGGATGCTGGGATCATGACCTGAGCCGAAGGCAGCCGCTTAACCAACTGAGCCACCCAGGCGTCCCTTCCCCATTCTTTTAAAAGCTGGATAAAGTATTCTAAATCTCATAAGTTATTTAACTAGTCCTCAATATGATGGATATGTAGGTCTTTTAAAAATATTACTGACATTGCTGCAATAATTATTCTTATGGCCACATCTCTGAGTAACTTCCTAGGAGTGAAATTGCTAGGGCATGGTATATAGCATATTAAAGTTTCACAGTTTTGCTCTAGGAAAAGGCTACACTGATTCATGATCCCATCCCATTTGTTTTAAACCTAGAAGCCTTTTGGGGTACCCGGGTGGCTCAGTGGGTTAAGCCTCTGCCTTCAGCTCAGGTCAGGATCTCAGGGTCCTGGGATCAAGCCTGGCATCGGGCTCTCTGCTCAGCAGGGAGCCTGCTTCCCCCTCTCTCTGCCTGCTGCTCTTCCTACTTGTGATCTCTCTCTCTGTGTCAAATAAATAAATTAAATTAAATTAAATAAAAACCTAGAAGCCTTTGTCTTCTTTCTAAACATTACAAGATTTTTGCTGCTTCCTTTCTAACAAATGCAAATTCTTACTGGCACTCTTTCTTCAACTATACCTTGACAACCAGGTGAAGATGAACACTGCAGATTTTTTTCACAACATTAGTAACTACCTGTCCTGGGTTGGGTTCTCCCAGAAACAGACTCTGAGACAAAGATGTGAGAGTTAAGTAGTTTACTTAGGAAGTGCCCACAGGAAACATCAGTATCGGGGTGGGGAAGCCGGACAAGAAAGGGAAGGAAGCCCACACAACAGTGTTAACAAGTTCATTATCCCGGTGGACAGATGCAGTTCAGTCCTGTGGGGGGCTCTGGGAGACGGTGCAGAAAATTTCTCAGAGTTATCCTGACAGAAGGAAGCTGGGATATTTAGGTACCAACTCTCTGTCTAGCACAACTCTGACTGAAGACTGCTTCTGGGGCACTGACTCACCAGTGCTCCCAGCTTGCCCTGTAGTCAGGCTGAGTGTGCTCCTGCTGCAGAATAAAGCTTCAGGCCCCACAAGCAGCCTACGCTGAATGCTAAGGGAATGTGGGAGGGCTGCCAATCCTGGGTACCCAGTTTTCATTGAGCACGGACAAGTGTGGCGCCATGAGAAGCACTTTCCACCCATAGCCAGACCAAGACATAATTACTTCCGATTTTGTATCTGAGGAAACAGGCTTAGAAAGGTCAAGAAGCTCACCCAGAGTCATGCACCTAGTACCTGCTCGGGCTCCAAACATGACCTTCAGTGAGTGAGTATACCTTATAACCATTACAGAAATATTATGTAGTCTTTATGGGACTTCGACAACGTGCTCTCTGTACTCGCCCTGGGACTTTCTTTTGAGCTCCTGTGACTTTTGGCTTTCTGTCTTTGGTCTCATCTCGGATACTGAGTCCTGAGGGCATGGCTTGCATAAAGCCAGCCCCATGTCCTTTCTCCAGAATCATATTTGTCATCATTTATCTGTTGGACTTGCTCCAGATTAAAGATAAAAGGTCTAAAATGTCTCACAAGAATTACATACCTCATAAATGTTGTAAAAGAACAGATCCGCTGCTTCTCAGTATCTTGTAGCAAAAACAAAGCAACAACTGAAAGGAGAGAAGATGAACAATTGAGAGAGGGACAAAGGGCTGTAGCAGAGGTTCACTCCAGAGAGGAGATGTGGAGATGCTGAAACAGTTACTCACATTTAGCATCACGTAGTGTCACGCTGCCCTGCTGACCTCGTTTCTCTAAGGCTTTAGGTGACTTATCCTCTCTTGAAACAAACTTTTTATCTGTCAACCTGTTTTGGAAGAGAACAGTCTCTAATGGTGGTCTGAAAGGTCTCAGTTGTATTTAATTGATCCTGAGGTACATGAGGCTTTTACTATAAAGGAAGGAGAGCCTGAGTGTCAAAACCCCAAAACGGGTTTTGTTTAATGGAGGAGAATTCTGGAATGCATTTTATTAAACAGTATATTTACCAGGTTAGGGGTAGGAGAAATGCACATTACCTGATATAAAATGTAAATACCAATTCCATCCAAAACAGATCATTTAAATCACCTATTACTCATCTGTTTAGATAATCTATTTGTGGTATAGCTATCATTTTCAGATTTCAAAAAAAAGTAAAAATGTTGAAAATTTGCTATGAGCCAAATTATCACAGGGATTTATCTGCAGAGACTACCGTAACATCTCCCATAATGGAGAAACAGTGCATGTTCTTTCCTTAATGGGTATCTACATACCAACCTCCGATAACGGAAATGATATTTTCTTAGAATTTGTGACAGCTTGAGGCATTCTGCTGAGAGGAGCTATGAGCAGTGCTTGTGAGAGTAGGGAAGACGGTTATACCTGTCTGAAG